>PIJE02001102.1:131518-143758 GCA_002895965.2 Coryphaenoides rupestris | reverse complement strand
TGTTCCGAAGCGTGGGGCGATGGCCTCCGTCGCACCCGGTCGATCGAAAGGGAGTCGGGTTCAGATCCGGGTTCAGCGGGTGCCCCCTGCTTGGATAAATATATCGTCAAATCACCATGGGACTCTATAGTATGTAAATAAGCAATGAGTGTGTGTGCATTTGCCATACTCCGGTCATGGGCCGGTGCTTGAAAAACATACATACATCCTAGTATGGGTCAGAGGTGAGACAGATCTCTGAAGATGATGAAGCGGCATCAGTGAGGGCTTTAGTGTGGCTTTAGTTCCACATGAATGGTGCCTCACACTTGTGTGTCCAAGCCAGTCCTCCCACCTGTCGGCGGTTGACATGGGTGGACCCTGCAGGACTCGTGTAGTGCGAGGTCCCAGTGGCCCCTGGAGTCCGGTCGTTGGACCCTGCAGGACTTGTGTAATGCGAGGTCCCAGTGGCCCCTGGAGGTCCGGATGTGGTGGTAGTAAAAAGGGGCTCACACCACAGTGCATGTCCGACGTGGGTGGACCCTGCAGGACTCGTGTAGTGCGAGGTCCCAGTGGCCCCTGGAGGTCCGGATGTGGTGGTAGTGAAAAGGGGCTCACACCACAATGCATGTCCGACGTGGGTGGACCCTGCAAGACTCGTGTAGTGCGAGGTCCCAGTGGCCCCTGGAGGTCCGGATGTGGTGATAGTGAAAAGAATATTAAGTATATTGAATATTGAATATGAAAGGTAATGTAGCATGGTAATTGTTGGGAGTTGTGGATGTATCAATCTTGTGTGGTGGTAGTGAACATGTGGTGGTAGTGTCCATGGGCTCACGCCACAGTGCGTGTCTGACGTGGGTGGACCTTCCCGGAGTCTTGTAGTGTGAGGTCCCGGTGGCCCCTGGAGTCCGGATGTGATGGTTGTGAACATGAGAAATATTGTACATGTTGATGAAGGGTAATAATTGAAGGGTAGTAATAGTGAGAGGAAGTATTGCACATGATATTAAGAATATTGCACATAATGATGAAAGGTAATGTAGATTGGTAATTGTTGGGAGTTGTGGCTGTATCAATCTTGTGTGGTGGTAGTGAAAATGTGGTGGTAGTGTACAGGGGCTCATGCCACAGTGCGTGTCCGACATGGGTGGACCTTCCCGGACTCGTGGCCCCTGGAGGTCCAGATGTGGTGGTCATTAAAAGAATATTAAGTATATTGAATATTGAATATGAAAGGTAATGTAGCATGGATGTATCAATCTTGTGTGGTGGTAGTGAACATGTGGTGGTAGTGTAAAGTGGCTCACGCCACAGTGCGTGTCCAATGCGGGTGGACACTGCAGGACTTGTGTAGTGCGAGGTCCCGGTGGCCCCTGGAGGTCCGGATGTGGTCGTAGTGTACAGGGGCTCATGCCACAGTGCGTGTCCAACATGGGTGGACACTGCAGGACTCGTGTAGTGCGAGGTCCCGGTGGCCGCTGGAGTCCGGATGTGGTGGTAGTGAACATGAGAAATATTGTACATGTTGATGAAAGGTAATAATTGAAGGGGAGTAATAGTGAGAGGTAGTATTGCACATGATATTAAGAATATTGCACATAATGATGAAAGGTAATTGTTGGGAGTTGTGGATGTATCAATCTTGTGTGGTGGTGGTAGTGAACATTTGGTGGTAGTGTACAGGGGCTCACGCCACAGTGCATGTCCGACGTGGGTGGACCCTGCAGTACTTGTGTATTGCGAGGTCCCGGTGGCCCCTGGATGTCCGGATGTGGTGGTAGTGAAAAGGGGATGTGGGTGGACCCTGCATGACTCGTGTAGTGCGAGGGCCCGGTGGGATCAAGCAGAACACCAAGATTCTTGACGCAGGAGCTTTGGGCAATAGTGGATCCCTCAAGGCAGATGGACCACGCCCCATCTCCAAAAGCACATTACAGGGGCAATGGAAAGATGTGGGCTAAAAAAAACAAACGCAGCCACCACCCAGCCACAGGAGGACACTAGACAGGAGGGCCAAGTGAAGAGGTGCAAGATCTGCCCAGCTGCCAAAGACCGAAAAGCCAGCAGCTGGTGTTCCCAGTGCAACAGCCCTGTGTGCAAGGAGCACAAACATGTCATTGTCATTTGTGAGGCATGTATGCACTGAGATGGCAATCTACGCTGTACCCTTATGTTTTTATTTAATCAGTTTTCTTTTCTTTTATTCATTCATTGTATACTTTCACCACAGTTCACTACAGTTACACGACAGATACACTTACAGTTCAATATCAGTGTTATCGGTTGTATGGTGCATGTTGTGTGTGACAAAGTGACAAATAAACATTTCAAATATTAAATGTATTGTTTGGTCCAAATCACTGCTAAAATAATGATTCTTAACAAAATTATTATTATAGTATGTCTTTATTTGTATTTTTATCACACTTGCATACATTTTTGACCCATGTGTGTAAACTTGATGTAGTAATACAAAAACTATTTTAGTTCATAAATTAAGAAAGGAAAAAATGAAAATAATGATTTGTGTTAATAAAAAACAAGATATTTAATGAATACTTGGAATATTAAATGATGAAATGAATTAATTTCCAAAAATATAACAAAGAAACACTCAGCCATGCATGAAATAAAATTATCTGTCAATACGAGTCATTTTTTACCCATGTTGTGCCTTAGAAGGGGTTTGCATAGCTTGTGTATCAAAGGGTTAAGAAGGTAAAGAGTGCCTTCCTGGTGACTCCTGCCCCCTCTCCTTCTGTTCCCAGTATTCCCATCAGATTCCACTCCCGTCTTGCCTGTCGGATTTTATCATATAACCTTTCTCTTTCTGCTTCATGCATTGTGTAATACAATAGGATATGTTCCATGTTTTCTTCAACTCCACAGTTCCCACACTTGTCACTGTTCCTTTTCATATACCATAGTACCATTTAATTAACTGTGATCCAATCTGGGTCTTGTTGTCACGATTTGCGTGATTTCCTCCCTTCTGTTCCTTTCTTTATCGTTCTTTGTTATAACCGTCTTTTGTATTTTGTGATACCCCTTTCCTTTCTGGTCTGCCTCCCACCTTTTCTCCCACATCTCCATTCCTTCCGAAGTGGAGAAGGGTTCCATGTGAACAGCAGTTGAACATGGGTCAGTCAGTCCGAAGAGATTGGCGAACGCTGTTCCGAAGCGTGGGGCGATGGCCTCCGTCACACCCGGTCGATCGAAAGGGAGTCGGGTTCAGATCCGGGTTCAGCGGGTGCCCCCTGCTCGGATAAATATATCGTCAAATCACCATGGGACGCTAAAGTATGTAAATAAGCATGAGTGTGTGTGCATTTGCCATACTCCGGTCATGGGCCGGTGCTTGAAAAACATACATACATCCTAGTATGGGTCAGAGGTGAGACAGATCTCTGAAGATGATGAAGCGGCATGCATCAGTGAGGGCTTTAGTGTGGCTTTAGTTCCACATGAATGGTGCCTCACATTTGTCCGAGCCAGTCCTCCCACCTGTCGGCGGTTGTAGGCACGTATCGAGCAGCCCGTCTATCCTAGGTGTCCTCCGAGACTTGGCCACGGTTAGGGAAAGTTTCGCGAGAGCGCCACAGCGCACCGGACTCGTGTAGTGCGAGGTCCCGGTGGCCCCTGGAGGTCCGGATGTGGTGGTAGTGAAAAGGGGCTCACGCCACAGTGCGTGTCCGACATGGGTGGACCCTGCAGGACTCGTGTAGTGCGAGGTCCCGGTGGCCCCTAGAGGTCCGGATGTGGTGGTCGTGAAAAGGGGACGTTGGTGGACCATACAGGACTTGTGTAGTGCGAGGTCCTGGTGGCCCCTGGAGTCCGGATGTGGTGGTTGTGAACATGAGAAATATTGTACATGTTGATGAAGGGTAATAATTGAAGGGTAGTAATAGTGAGAGGTATTGCACATGATATTAAGAATATTGCACATAATGATGAAAGGTAATGTAGATTGGTAATTGTTGGGAGTTGTGGATGTACCAATCTTGTGTGGTGGTAGTGAACATGTGGTGGTAGTGTACAGGGGCTCATGCCACAGTGCGTGTCCGACATGGGTGGACCTTCCCGGACTCGTAGCCCCTGGAGGTCCAGATGTGGTGGTCATTAAAAGAATATTAAGTATATTGAATATTGAATATGAAAGGTAATGTAGCATGGATGTATTAATCTTGTGTGGTGGTAGTGAACATGTGGTGGTAGTGTAAAGTGGCTCACGCCACAGTGCGTGTCCGATGTGGGTGGACACTGCAGGACTTGTGTAGTGCGAGGTCCCGGTGGCCCCTGGAGGTCCGGATGTGGTCGTAGTGAAAAGCGGCTCACGCCACAGTGCGTGTCTGATGTGGGTGGACCCTGCAGGACTCGTGTAGTACAAGGTCCCGGTGGCCCCTCGAGTCCGGATATGGTGGTAGTGAACATGAGAAATATTGTACATGTTGATGAAAGGTAATAATTGAAGGGTAGTAATAGTGAGAGGTAGTATTGCACATGATATTAAGAATATTGCACATAATGATGAAAGGTAATGTAGCATGGTAATTGTTGGGAGTTGTGGATGTATCAATCTTGTGTGGTGGTGGTAGTGAACATGTGGTGGTAGTGTACAGGGGCTCACGCCACAGTTCGTGTCCGACGTGGGTGGACCCTGCAGGACTAGTAGTGAAAAGGGGACGTGGGTGGACCCTGCAGGACTCGTGTAGTGCGAGGGACCGGTGGGATCAAGCAGAACACCAAGATTCTTGACGCAGGAGCTTTGGGCAATAAGTGGATCCCTCAAGGCAGAGTGTGACGTCATCAAGTTGTGATTGTTTATGCTTCGGGCCGAAGATAATCATCTCAGTTTTCCCCGTGTTAAGCTGCAAGTAATTTTGGGACATCCATCTTTTTGATTGGCAGCGAGGCAGGATTCAACCTTTTGGATCTGTTGGAGCCGGGGGGAGTCTTTTGATCCAATGGGAATGTAGATTTGGGTGTCATCCGCATAGCAGGTGAAAGCTAATGCCAAAGCTGCGAAATAATATGCCAAGAGGGAGCATGTAGATTGCAAAGAGCAGTGGACCAAGGACCGAACCCTGGGGAACACCAAAGTTTAAGTTGCAAATGCTTTTGATTTTGATCCTTTGCAGACAACAAATTGCTGTTCTGTCTGAGAGGTAGGATCTAAACCAGTGAAGAGCAGTGCCTTTGATGCCGACGTAGTGTTCGAGACGCTCAAGGAGGATGCGATGGTCAATTGTGTCAAAAGCGGTGCTGAGGTCAAGCAACACCATCAGGGGAGCTTGCATTGCTGTCCCATGCTATGAAGGAGATTGTTTACCACTCTGGTCACAGCGGTTTCAGTTGAGTATAGGCTCCTGAAACCAGACTGAAATGGTTCAAATAAGTTGTTTGCTGTCAGGTGATTGATGATTTGGCTAGCTACAATTTTTTCCAATACTTTAGAGAGGAAAGGAAGGTTAGAGATGGGCCGATAGCTGCTGAGAGCTTCGGGGTCGAGGCCAGGCTTCTTGAGTAGAGGTTTTACCACAGCACACTTAAAGCTAGAGGGAACTGAGCCTGTCGACAATGATAGGTTCATGATGTTGAGCATAGCCGTTCCAACCGTTGGGAAAAGTTCTTTTAGAACCTTGGTAGGGACAGGTAGTCTGTTTAGATGCCTGTATTAGCTTGTCAAGCTCATCCAACGAGATTGTGCTAAACTGCTGGAAAGTAGCTTCAGGGAGAATGCGTGGCACCGCACCTGACGAATGTTCAGGATGAGTGGTAAGAGACGCATCAATGTCTTTCCTAATTGATTCGATCTTGTGATCAAAGAACTCCAGGAAGTGGGTGGGCCCTGCAGGATTCATGTAGTGCGAGGTCCCGGTGGCCCCTGCTCCCTGGATGGCCGGCGGGGTGCGGGAGCTTCTCCACGTCTGCTTCCCAAGATGACTTGTTGTGTCTACATGTAAATGCTCCTCTGTTCTTCCCATCCCAAAATGTATGAAAGGTAATGTAGCATGGATGTAGCAATCTTGTGTGGTGGTAGTGAACATGTGGTGGTAGTGTAAAGTATGCTCTATGTATTCCAAGTGCCTTGTGTCACATTGATTCCCGAGCTCTCTGCTTTGCTTTAGACAATCCAGAACCTGAACCTGAAAATGAAGTAGATGACCGCTCGAAACTGCGCATAACAGTAATATAGCAACGATAATATTGAGAAGAAGTATTGCACATGATGATGAGAGGAGATGAGAGGTAGTATTGCAAGGTAATATTGAGAGGTAGCATGATATTAATAATATAGCACATGATATTGAGAATATTGCACATGATGTTGGGGTAGTAATATTAATATTGCACATGATTTTGAGAAAAATGCACATGATGTTGAAAGGTAATATTGCACATGATATTGTTCTCAGTGTTCAGTGAAGGGGGAGGAGTTATAAAGTTTGATGGTTATTGTTATAAAGGCTAAGTAAATTCACTTGCTAAAATTACATTTAACACAGATATTTGACCATCAGTGTATTTGTTCCTTGTAACATAGGAAACATTTAAATATATTACAACTTTTGTTCTTACATGTAAGGGGGGAAATATAAATAATAACCTTTAATAACCTTTACATATTTGCACTTTATGACTGTTTGATCCAAATAAAAGCACCTGTAGACGAATATAAACTGGCCGATGCAGCCATAAAGTGCAAATATGTAAAGGTTATTAAAGGTTATTATTTCTATTTCCCCCCAGCAGATCAATCTTGTTCATACGTGGTTATTGTTCTTCATCAAATTAAAACTGGTATCTAAATAAACTCTTTAAATGACCAACTGACAGGTAGTTTGATTTAAATTAAGTCATGAAAAGACCAACTGGTAGTGAACTGCAGAGCACCTGACATGACAGCAGTGACTGGATGGGGTGCAGAGCGCTGCTGAGAATAATGAACCAGATTCCATTCAATTATTAAATCAACGATTAGATGTCTTGGGAAACTATCATACTTAATTGTTTAGCGTTGGTTAATCAGGCCTATTAAAAACAGGGTCTAATTCTTATAGCCATATGCATATTTATAACAACAGTTCAGGGCGTGCTTCCACAATATCTGAAGAACTTTTTTCAGAGAGAGACGACTTGTCGAGGAGTCCCACGCATCCCTAATTTAAAATAGATCCAATGGGGAAGGGCAAAGTGAACACACATTATCCTCTCCTACACAATAAAGGCAGCAGTTAAAATCATGTTGAAGTATTCAGGCAGTATATTTCGCAACAAAAATGGTCTATTTGTCTAGCTCACATAGTTTGAAGGCAATAACCATTTTTTTCTCCAAGATATCAAGTTGTCATATCTAGGAAGGAATAACTTCAAATGAAAACCCCCTGTAGGGAAAATGTAAGTCAGTCTAAATATGTGACGTCATCCTAGGGGCTATAGTGCCTTTTTTCTTTTATTACAGCTTTTGTTAAAAAGGAACAAAATGTTCAAATGGTATCAAAACTTGTCTTTGTGAAGAGGGTATAACCCACCTAATAGAACCGTTTGATATTATTATTATTACTGTTTATTGGCAGTCCTGTCCCTAGCATTGCACACTGGGTACATTTCAGGGATATTCAGCAATATTAAATGGATGCAATGTTTGAAATGAGAAGGTTTACATACATGGATGACTTACATTAGTGTTGAAAATTATGATTGAACCTGTATAGGTGTATTTCACCAGCAGGTGGCAGTATAGGTCTGTGCTAATGACACCTAGTGGTGTGTAAAGTAGGCCTATACATCTTGAATGTAGGTTACACTTTTAGTTGCTTGTAGATTTTTAATAGATGGAGGAGGTTGTACAAGCCTATATACATCCCAACTGATAGATTTCACCATTGTCCAAATGTTTACTGAGCTACTCAAATAAATAACATGTCGAATGATGAATTCTAAAGGCCTATACTTCACAGCTTTTAACATATCTTAATCGGCTTTGTCCTGACTATTCTCTGTGTTAATCTGCACCTCCAACCACACTGGGCACATCAAACAAAGGTAAGTCTTTTCAAATCAAATCATGGGGGCAAAAAGCCCCTTGTAATCTTTTGTTGGCCCTGTTAGTAACGCTGCTGTTTCGGTGGCGTGCTTACTGCTAATCCCTATTTAACACGGCACAGGGAGATAATAAAACACATCAAGCCAGCTGACGGTCGCCGCCAGGAGACACCATTCAGCCATCATTTCTCCCACTGAATTGAGGGTTCCTGCTGTGAATCTCGGGCTGGAACTCCCTCTATACTGTGATGGCTGTCAAAAGCGTTTGATTTGTCCTTGACTTTAATTCACACCTCCAGCCAATCAAAGCTCAAATTACAGTGTAGGTAATGAAAGTTGGCCCCAATCAGACCCTCTTCATCCAGTTAATCAGTCTTTATAGGGCGCTAAGTCAATGCTCTCGAGGTCACACACACACACACACACACACACACACACACACACACACACACACACACACACACACACACACATGCGACTCAGCTGTGCGGCGTGTTCCGGCACATCTTCAACCTGAGCCTGAGCACGACGATCGTCCCTGTCCTGTGGAATACATCATGCCTGGTTCCTGTCCCCAAGAAAAGACACGCAAGCAGTCACAGAGACTACAGACCTGTGGCCTTGACCTCACATGTGATGAAGTCGCTGGAGAGGCTAGTCCTGAATCACATCCGTGCACTAGTTGAACCATCACTGGACCCTCTGCAGTTCGCCTACCAGCCCCGTATTGGAGTCGAAGACGCCATCATCTACCTGCTGCACAGGGCTTATTCTCACCTGGAGGAGGGCAGGCAGCGTTGTGAGAGTCACATTTCTTCGACTTCTCAAGCGCTTTCAACACCATAAGCCTGCCCTGCTTGGGAATAAGCTACTGGACATGCAGGTGGACGCTCTACTAGTGGCCTGGATTACTAACTACCTCACAGGTCGGCCACAGTATGTGAGGCTGCAGAGCAACATGTCGGAACACTATAGTGAGCAACACGGGAGCACCTCAGGGGCACAGTCCTGTCTCCCTTCCTGTTCACACTCTACACCTCAGACTTCATTCAGATACAGCTCACAGTCCTGCCAACTGCAGAATTTTTCGGATAACTCTGCCATTGTGGGCTGTATCAGAAAGGGTCAGGAGTCCAAGTACAGGAGTGTGGTGGACAGTTTTGGTGGAGTGGGTGTGGGACTAAATCACCTACAACTCAACATCTCTAAAGACTAAGGAGTTGGTGGTGGATTTCAGGAAGCAACCGACTCACCCGAAACCGGTCAGCATCAGGGGGACCGATGTGGATATTGTCGAGGAATATAAAGTACCTGGGTGGTTCACATAGACAAATAAAATGGACTGGACTAAAAACACAGAGGCCCTGTATAAGAAAGGTCAGAGTCCGCCTGTATCAGATCCTTTTCAAACGTCCTGCAAAAACCATGCTGCAGATGTTCTATCACTCTGGTGGGTGGCCAAGCGTCATTTCTACGCTGTTGTGGTGCTGGGGCAGCAGGGTGAAGGCAGCGATCTAACAGACTCATAAGCTCATCAGGAAAGGGCGGGTTCCCTGTTCCTGGGAGTGGAATTGGAGTCTGTGGTCGAGGTTTCCCGGAGAGGAGGATGCTGAGTAAACTACTCACTATTATGGACAACGCCTCCCACCCGCCTGCACGGCCACACTGGTGGTCCATGCCACAGAGCACCTTCAGGCCATAGACTGAGATTACCTGAGGTGGACCCAACAGAACGGCCACAGGAGGTCCTTTCTGCCTGTGGGCCATCAAACTCTATAACTCCTCCCCCCTCTGTGGGAGGGACAGTGGAAATACAAGACAATGAAAACACAGCAATATAATGTGCAATATTACCTCTCAACATCATGTGCACTTTTCCTCAGTATTATGTGCAATATTAATATTACTGTCCAACATCATGTATGCTATATATTATTATTATCGTGCTCTATAAATATGATCTATAACACTACCTCTCATCTCATCTCAATCATCATGTGCAATATTCTTAAGGTCATGTCCAATAATATTACACTTCAATTATGCCAAATTGTTTTCGTCGTCGGAATATCTTATCTTGCCTACATATTTGTATATTTTAACTGTAAATTTGTAAATCCGTTAGTTTTTTTAAATTATTCTGTTGTTTTCCTTATTGTTTTATTGTACTGTATCGCTATGCAACCTGGCACAAGAATTTCCTTCGGGATTAATAAAGTTCTATTCTATTCTACTATACACACACACACACACACTACCACACTTGGCAATGTTGGAGGTAAAATTAGACTTTTTTTAAAAGCTCTTTTCTTTTTCTTGTTGACTTTTGTAATGCAGGAGACATGCTGCTGTCAGTGCTCACAAAATGTAAAAATAAAAAGGTTTTTATTCCATCCATAAAACACCGGGATGTCCGGACCGGACTGCCTGTGGGCTCACCACCTGCAGGGAGAGTCATTGGGGTCGGGTGCGTTGTATACCGGGCGGTAGGCAAAAGCGGGGTCCTGGGCGTGCGGATCCCCGTCAACGCCGACTGGTTCTAGGGACGTGGAACGTCACCTCACTGGCGGGGAAGGAGTCTGAGCTGGTGCGGGAGGTGGAGCGGTACCAACTAGATATGGTTGGGCTCACCTCCATGCACAGCACCGGGTCTGGAACCAAACTCCTGGAGAGGGGCTGGACCCTCTACTTTTCTGGACTTGCCCAGGGTGTGAGGCGCCAGGCGGGTGTGGGGAGACACACAAGTCCCCGGCTGAGCGCCGCTGTGTTGGAGTTCTCTCCGGGTGGACGAGAGGGTCGCCTCCATGCGACTGCAAGTCGCTGGGGGAAGGCTCTGACTGTTGTGTGTGCCTATGCACCAAACAGCAGCTCAGAGTATCCGGCCTTCTTGGAGTCCTTGGGTGACATCCTGGAAAGGGTTCCATCCGGGGACTCCATAGTTCTACTGGGGGACTTCAACGCACACGTGGGCAATGATGGAGAAACCTGGAGGGGAGTGATTGGGATGAACGGCCTGCCCGATCTGAACCAGAGTGGTGTTTTGTTATTGGACTTCTGTGCTAGTCATGGACTGGCCATAAACAAACACCATGTTCGAACATAGGGTGGTCCACAAGTGTACCTGGTACCGGACCACCTTAGGCCAAAGGTCGCTGATCGACTTTGTAATCGTATCAGCAGATCTGCGGCCGCATGTTTTGGACACTCGGGTGAAGAGAGGAGCAGAGCTGTCAACTGATCACCACCTGGTGGTGAGTTGGATCAGATGGCGCGGGAGGCTGCCAGACAGACCTGGTAAACCCAAACGTGTAGTGAGGGTGAACTGGGAACGTCTGGTGGAAGCCCCTGTCCGTAAGGTCTTTAACTCCCACCTCCGGAAGAACTTCTCATGCATCCCTGGGGAGGTTGGGGACATGGAACCTGAGTGGGCCATGTTCAGAGGCTGCAGCTCAGAGCTGTGGTCAAAAGGCTATCGGTGCCTGTCGTGGCGGCAACCCAAGAACCCGTTGGTGGACACCAGCGGTGAAGGAAGCCGTCAGGCTGAAGAAGGAGGCCTTTCGGGCCTGGTTGGCCCAGGGGTCTCCTGAAACAGCAGACGGGTACCGGGAGGCCAAAAGGACCGCAGCTTCAGCGGTCGCTTAAGCAAAAACCCGGTGTGGGAGGAGTTCGAGGAGGCCATGGAGCAGGACTTTCGGTTGACCTCAAGGAAGTTCTGGCAAACTGTCCGGCGACTCAGGAAGGGAAAGCAGGACTTGGCTAAGGCTGTGCTCAGTCGGGGAGGAGAACTGCTGACGCCAGACTGAGGATATTGTCGGGCGGTGGAAAGAACACTTTGAGGAGCTCCGGAACCCGACCAGTACGTCCTCTGTGGAAGAGGCAGAGTCTGAAGACTCGGGGGAAGCCTCACCCATATCCTTGGTAGAGGTCACTGAAGTAGTCAAAAAGCTCTTCAGTGGCAAGGCACCAGGTGTGAATGAGATTCGCCCTGAGATGCTGAAGGCTCTGGACATTGTCGGGCTGTCGTGGCTGACACGCCTAGTCAATGTAGCGTGGAGGTCGGGGACAGTACCTGTGGAATGGCAGATCTGGTCTGTGGAATGGCAGACCAGGGTGGTGGTCCCCATTTTCAAAAAAGGGGACCAGAGGGTGTGCTCCAACTATCGGGGTATCACACTGCTCAGCCTCCCAGGAAAGTTTCTGTTCATGATCTTC
>PIJE02001102.1:66518-126518 GCA_002895965.2 Coryphaenoides rupestris | reverse complement strand
CTTGGGAGCCAATCAGAAGGGCTATTTTTAGACGAGGCAAGTGCAAGCGCTGTACTGCTTGGGCAGCAGATGGCATTTGAGAGAAAGAGCGGGGGTGCAATTTACAGTAAACAGATTCTTTATTCTTGGCAGGTCATGGGGAGAGCTCTGACGCCGCCGCGGCCATTTAATTCCAGCGCGCGAGCAAACACCCGTACCAGGATAGGAGTTATGTGAGAGTTACCTGCCTTCGGCCCCTGAAGGTGCACACTCTGACCGAACGGCAACCAACGCTGACACAAACTGTGTTTCATAGCGATGCTAACACCTCAAAAAAATAACATAAAAAAAGATTTGGGAGTCGGTCATCTTGTCACACTTTCTCCCACTTTGTCTACGGGATAATTGAAACGTCCCCTGGTTGAAGTTGCTTCTTGAAGCCAGTAGTAGAGAGTGTGTGTGCGTGTGTGTGTGTGTGTGTGTGTGGGTGTGGGTGGGGGGGGTGTTGTTGTCATCTTTTGCAGAATCAGCACCACGCCGCTCGGCATTCACACAGCAGAAGGCTTCTTTCCCCTGTAAGCATAGTGAAGCCTGTCCCGTGGCTTCAGGACCAGGCAGTGCGGGTGTATCACGGCAGGGGCGGGGGTCCTGGGGAGGAGTGAGCGGGGGAAGACGAAGGTGAGGAAGACATGGCGGCTGCGTCCTTGGTGGGAGGGGAGACAGATGGAGGCTGTGGTATCGGACCGTGCGCTGCACTGTCCGCCACAATGGGTGTTTTATGTGGCTGTGATGATGATATGTGTGTGTGTGTGTGTGTGTATGTGTGTGTGAGGGGGGAGGTTATTTTCAGGATATAGTGGACACACTAACTTTAATGTATCTAGTAGTATGCTCAATGCCTGGCAGTATTTGGTGTTTGTCATCTGAGCGGCTACATCTAGAGGGGTGTGTGTGTTCTAGTGTGTCTGCAATTATTACTTTTTGGATAAGGTCATTTTTGTATTGTATTTATGTTGTCTTATTTCTCATTTCATTACATTCAAATTGTGCCACAGCTACATCTGGGCTACAAAACAATTCCTGCCATGTATAAAACTGTATAAGGACAGAAGGAAATCAGGGATTCATTCCAAGCCACCAACCAACCTGCTCTCGTCCAAGTGTCAGTTGTCACTGCGTCTTTAAAGACATGTTCCCCTGGTTGGAGAGATATCCACGATTTGCTCTGCGTTGTAGTTTTGTGGTTCCTCCAGCCCCGTGTTGAACACCCTGCTGGGCCGTGTCTGTATGAATTACACCTTCCATAAAACTGTTGTAATAGCGGGGGGCAATCAGCACTTTGTATCTGTGCAGCCTTGCCATGGTATTTACCTTTTTATGTGGGTGTAAATTTTGTTGCGGACCAAGGACAAGCCCTTTTCCCTCCCCCAGACACCGTATGTTATCTTTCTCTTTCGTTCTTCCTTCCTTGCTTCCTTCCTCCCGGAGGCACTGGCCTCATGACTCCACATTGTTGCAGGTTTGAAAGAAGCGTATTAAACCAACAGTCTTAATGGCGTAGCACTAGCTAGACAAGCAAATGAAGACACAAGACACACGAGAGAGACATTGAACAGTCAAGTGGCTGACTGCACTCAACTGTCTGACTGTAATTAAGTGTGACTGTACTTAAAGGTACTATAAGTAAGAATCAGTGCATTCTGAGCTCCGTGGGTTGAGACAATAACAATCAGAAACTAATGTTAGTTCTAATCATAATTAAACCTTGTACACATTTAAAAAAGCTATGAAATATATATTTGTTTTAATTATCCACACTTACATGTCACTTTGTTCCATTTTTCCAGCGAAATCCGACCTGACTCAAATATAAGAGAAATCAGCCCAAAAGCTGTTCTACCAACAGAGAGAGTCGGGGAAGCTCTCATGTTTTAACTTCAACCACAACCTGCTACAACCTGCTAGAACTAACATTAGTTTCTGATTGTTATTGTCTCAACCCACGGAGCTCAGAATGCACTGATTCTTACTTTAAGTATCTGACTGCACTTAAGTGTGTTCAAGGTTAAAACCATTGTGCTCCTTGTTTGTTTTCTTTTAAAGGGCCCCTATTATACCACCAGGTGTGGGTGTGATTAGCCATCACAGGCCGTTTCAAAATTGTAGATGTATGCTGACTAGATCAGTTTACCAGTTGGTGCAGTCCACTGGGTAGGCTGGCAATCTGATCTAGTCGGAATACGTCCAGTTGAACACTCCCACTTGTGATGTCACTTCATCACAATGACAATTTTAGCCACATGACAATTTTGAAATGGCTTGTAATGGCTAAACACTCACATTAACAGTCAAGTTTAAAAGGCCTTTATAACTAACAAGAGAAGATGCAGATTTATCGAGCAAACTATAGATCCATATTGTGTTAATGTGATCCACAAACAACATGATCTGAGGCAAAACCCAATCTACTTAAAGTGCACCACCAGGCCTGTAAGACAAAACAGGCTCAACGCTCACCTCTCCGTATCAGTGGGCTGATTGCTCCTTGTCGCAGCTGTCAAAACAGCGGCAGGTAGACGACGAGAGACTTGAGCAATGGGCCCTTGTACTAACGAGCTGGCGTTCAGCGTGTGTTCCGTCTGCGCCTCGCCGGGAACAGAAGAGCCGCCATTACCGAATTGCATGGAACGCGCCGCACGCAGACCGCCGCGCGTTATTAATGTCTTTCGATTAATGTGTTTTCAACTGATCCCTTCAGGACCACTTTCTTAATGAGGGTGCTTGAATTTCAAAGAGTTTGCCCAATGGGAAGACCATCGCGCTTGTGTGTAGTACACACGCACACACGCACACACACACACACACACACACACACACTTGCACACACACATACAGCTCAGAAAAGGTCAGCATCAACCTCTACAATATTAACATATTATCATGTTATTTGGAGGAGGTATCCTTAACTACAATGAAAACTGAGAAACACAGAAAATACAAATTGAATCAGAATCTAAACATTGGGTTCAAGTCAATCTTAGGTAGTTCCCTGATATTTTGGATGCAGAACAAGAGATTGTTGGCGTCATTTCTGCAGTCAGCCAAGAGCCTTGAAAGGAGGGTAGAAGGCATCTCGGCTGTCTGATCGCGTGCGTTTTTACATTTAGTGTTTTCTATTTGCAATCCAATAATAATTTAATGGCCAGCGCACTTCCATTTTGTCTTTTGTACAAATCATTTTCAAATATATTCAAAACATTTTTAATGATGTATGTTAACACGACGTAACTGTAAAACCAATATGTTCTATTTGTAAAAACGTATAATTATGCAATTAGAAGTAACAACTATTAAAGCAACAACTCTGTAATCGACTTGTATTATTCAAACTATTGATGCGCATTTGGAGAAAATTCGTAGATGGTTTGTCCTGGTGGGGAAGTGGAGTTGGAATTGAGTTATTACAGCCTGAATTTCAACAGCGAATTTCCCCTCGGGTATAAATAAAGTAGTCTTATCTACCTTAAAAGTAATTTCCTCAAGAGGAAAAACTAGTCTAGCAATTTGCTAGGAACAGGGGTCACAGACAATACAAGTGTACTACCCTGTTCAGATGTGCATTACTCCAAAATGGAAGGGGGGGGGGGGGGTGGAGCGGGATGGGGGGGGGGGGGGTGGCACTGATTAAAACACCATTAACCCCAGTGGTGTGTAAGTCAACAGACCATTTGAGCTGGTCAGAATAGGAGCATTTGAAGGTGTTCATTGCGCTGTTAGGCCATCTGGTTACAAAATAAATCTACCCGATGATCACTCCAACGTAGACAATAGGGTCCTACCAGAGGCCTGTACTACAGAGCTAGATTTGGGGTCAGCAAAGTGACCCTTGGTTTAACCCTGCGCTTTCAGTGTCACAACGGTGGTTACATTGTTACTGGGGTACATTGCATGCTAAATGCACTGAACGACTAACCAGCTCCGGAGCAGGTTATGTTCAAGATAACAGATCAACGGGTATGAAAGCACGGCCTACTGACCAATCAATTCTCTTTGGAAATGGCACCACATTTCCTAGCAGATCCTGTGGACCTCGGTCCATGAATAGTGAAAGCGTTTCCTTGGAAGGCAAGAGTTTTTAGAGACTGACAATACCCTTTGTCTTTCCCTGATGAGTATCTGTATGAAAGATATAGATTCTCAGCGAAGGGATGATGGCTTATCTTTGTCAGTTTCTTGAGCCGTATTTTCCATTTAAGTTTGAATGATTTGAATTATGTTTTTATATTTGTTTTTTATTTGCTCCCAGGACCGTTTTAACCGGGATTGCAGCAAAAAGAATGAGGCTAGCATTGCCTTACACGTCATAAGAATACATCTAAGCAACACATTAATTTAATGGAATACACAATTGTAATTACAGTCAGATCCAGCCTACTGGTGCCTTAATGATGGGGCAGTGTTGATAAGCCTCTTAACCTAATTAGGAATTCAAGTCTACAATGTTTTGCCAGCTTTCCTTTGTGCTTCTGGCACCAGCAGCTGTGTTGCTTTTAGCTTGGATTATATATTTTTAATACTTCATATTTTTGACTATAGTAGTACATAGCCCATCTTTGGTAAAATATGCTGCTTAGCAGACTTATCCATGCTTGGGATTGGTCATATGTTACAAGCACTGCCCCTTTTACGTGAACACATTCATAGCTGGATTTAGTGCCTTGAACACACTTGTTCTAGAGAATAGAGACTTGCTTGTGCAACAACAAAGGTCTTTGTTTGCCAACAATCATACCAACCTGTGACAAAATGAATATCCTGGGACAATGAGACTGGGCTGCTCTTAAAGTGGTGCATTAGACACCTCTCTAGGTTAAACACATGCTACTTCTTACTGGCTGATATGGTGACCCAGTACTTAAGCATTGACGTGACCCATCCTCATCTTATTGAAAGTGAATTGAAGAATCGTTTACAGGGAAGCCAGCAGCTCTGCCCCATAATGAACAAAACCTGACAGCATTTTGAACGGGGCAGGGTCAGGGCAGCGCTTTTGCTCTCCTTTAAGATTACGTTGAAAGCAGCGATAGTGTCTGTGGCTCCACCTTCACAAGTAGCCTGCATTGTTGAAGAACGTTGAGTAGACTTATGTCTGACGTACGGACACAGGCTCTCCTTGTTAACGGTTGCTAAGTGAGAACTGGGCTCTCATGCTGTTGTCGTTGGTTGGCCGTACAACAACACTCAACTGTGTGCGTGTATTAGTGCTGAAATCTAAGAAAAATGATTCATGCGTGCATAGAACCGCTCCGTGTCGCGGCCAGTCGTCACTAGCCATTAGCTGGCAACGGGAGCAGCGGAGTGCCGCGGCGGCAGCGTTCAGTGGCTACCGATCATAGTCTGAGTGCACTGATGGCGCGGCTATAATCCATGAAGACACAATAAAGACTTTTCTCTTCAGTTCTCAACAGCTGGCTGCAGAGCGCTACTCCATTCCCTTTGTGTCGCTAACATTAAGAGCTATTTAGTATGCGGTTGGTATAAATGGGAGATTAGCGGGGCACAAGGTGGCAGAACGGGCCACTTGCGCCATTAATGCGCTCATCGCCGTTATCGCACGCTTAATGACATTCGCCTCGGATGGCATGCTGGGAGCGCCATGGCGGGAAGCCTGGGCTCAAACGCCCGCCGGCGCTGCCTGAGCCTTCCATCAAAACACATCAATTTTACGTGAAGGTTCTGAGAGAAGAAAAAAAAATAAACCACACAGTTCCCTGAATAATGTCTTTCACAGTTCAGCCGTCTTATCGGGATTCCCTCCTGCCTGTCCTTGAAAGGGGCAAATGAATTGAAACAAATTGATATCTCAGAAGCTCCACACTACAGCGTTGTGACATACAGCAGCGTCCTGACATACTGTACATATTCTGTTATGTGGTGGAATGTGATGAGCTGATTTTTTTCTGGATCTTCAATTCCTTGACAAATGTCACAATCATATTTTAGGCTGCTGTATAGAAATTGGTGTATTATGCATTGAGTATGCATGGCCAAAATGAATATGGGCCTCCTCCAACGTTTGTGTGTCTGGGCAGCTGGAGAGCTCTTACAATGGCTAAATATAGTTACAAAGGAATTAAGGAACATTCCTGGTAGCTTTAAAGGGGAACGGTCATGCTCAGCTATTTTCTAATATAAGAGAGTACTGCTTCGCGGGCTCTGCAGCATCAACTTGGTTTCCACCAAAGAATACCCCGGTGAAGTTGGACAGTTTATGTCATTGCCAGGATGCTTCCTCCATTGGGTTCTCCATTGGTTCTGATGCGGAAAAATTACATCAATGGTCCAACACAAGAGACATTTACTGCAGAAATGGAGTTGACGATGCAGACTGGGATTTTGTCACAACACCCGTATGGAGCAGTCCTCTGATACGAGAAGATACTCAACCATAATGGATCCCCTTTCAGATCCACTTCACAATACCTCTCCAAAACCACACATCCATTACTTAACACTAACATGTATTTCCAATTGTGCCAATTGCACAATATATAGATATATATATATTTTAAAGTTGTGAGATTCCACAATGTATATAAATGCAAGCAAATTTACTTGGAGGCAATAGTTTTGAGGGAAAAAAAGAATCACATATTTTAGTTAAGTATATATATTTTTAAATACAACAGAAACTTAAATGTACCTTCCGTGATCAAAAACTGCAAATACTGCATACCCTTCATCTTAGTAGTTCCCTACATACATTATTCAACTTCTCAATACAAATATGTCGCACCAATATGTCTTATGACTTGCATGACAATAACATAGCAATGAACAATTTGGCAACGGATTTATTAGCATTTCATTGTCAAAAAATTTGACTTTGTTGGCCTAGAATGTGTAATTTGGCTCTCTTGTCAGAGCCACTGTAAAGAACAGAATCAAAGTGAGTGTCTCTGTACCCGGTTCACACTGTATTGAACAACATTGTTCAACAGATTGTGTAGTTGCTATTTCAGTTGGCTAAACAAGATACGTCCTCAAGTGTGGAGACATATTGTAAATACCCCCGCAACTCACCAACCTAAACAGTCAGTAAACATAGCATCTTTGGAAAATGTCGTCAAGCCACTGTCATGCGTTCTACTTCAGCATGAGGGTACAGACCATCATCAGGCCAGAATAAAAAAAATATCTCACGTATCCTATCAAATGTACATTGTATCTAAATACAAACTCTGAGAAACACAGTTGGTAAAAACACTGTGCCTCCAAATAAAACGTAGCAGTGAAAAATAGTATTTCAATCAACGGTAAAAAGGTCAACTCATCAGGTCAAGGTGGAAAAAAACAAAAGCTAACCACAAAGTGAAGCCAGTCTAAAAAATAAACAACAAGCCAACACAAGGTCAGAGAGGTAAATACATTAACACTGCTGACATCGTGAGGTTACTTTAGAGTTAGTGTAGAGTAGTTTGTGTAATCCACTGTGTAGAGACCATTAGTGTATGGAGATAGAGTTATGTGGAAAAAGGTCTGGCCAACCACAAAATATATATTTGAGCGTGGCATTCTCCCGAGAAGAAAAAAAGAGTATTACTTGATTGCCTTCAGGGATGGAAGATGCCTTGAACAGCTATATGTCTTCAATATCTGCTGGTTCAAAAAGATATTAATGGGAAATAAAAGAATAATGATTTGCCCGTAGATTCCTCTCCAGCTCTTTGGGCTTAAACCCCCTTTGCTTTAAAAAAAATATTGTGTTCTCCACAATTTCTAGAAACTGTTTGGATACACTCTGTTCTAAAATATACTGTTCTGTATGGGGTCATATCTTCAGATATATGTGGGAACAAACATTTCTGGTTTTCTAGAAATGTCACGGCTGTGGGGGATAATAGTAGAAAAGTAGTGTGTATGTGTGTGAGTGTGCCAACTGAAACACTGGGAGTCTTAAAGCCTCTGGTGTTAGCTCGTTAGTTAGCTGGCTAGCTGTGCTTACAATGATTCGCCGCAAATGTACGGCTCAGATGGGAATCTCGTGCTCCGCCATCTCCTCTTTGACGCTTCCTTCATCGTCTTCCTCTCTGTCCTCCTTCTCTTCCTCTTGTCGCTCCTCCTCCTCCTCCTTTTGTATCTCCTCTTCTTCCTCCTGGAACAACAAAAACAAATGTTGTACGCACACAATGAAAAGCGGTGCAAACCGTTCTCAACGGCAGTCCCTAAAAATGCTACTGATAAACAAACACAGACAAGACAACAAACCAACCAGAAACCAGAGAAGAATTTACATGTAGAATTGAGTGGAAAGTGAAATAGACAGTAGTTAGAGCTGCACTTAAGCATAGCAAGGGGCCCTATTATACCACCAGGTGTGAGCGTGATTGGCCATTACAAGCCATTTAAAAATTCATGTGACTAAAATTATCATTGTGACGAAGAGACATCACAAGTGGGAGTGTCCACCTAGATGTATACTGACTAGATCAGTTGACCATTTGGTACAGTCCACTGGTAGGCTGGTAGTCTGTGTTAATAAACACAGCTCCGATCTAGAATGGGTGATCCCCAAGTCATAGGACAGCACAGTGCTCAAAAACCTCAACAACTCACCAAAACACACCGGTGAGCGATGCCATTCATTAAACTGCCATTTGATTGTTTTTCTTACTTAGTTTTACTTCAGTACTTATGGAGAGCTCTTTATTCCCTATGTGCACATTGTGAATGTGTTTCTAAACTTGACAACATTTTGACAAATGAGACATGTAACACTCCTGAATATATATATGAAGTCAAGTCAGGTCAAGTCAATTGTATTTGTATAGCCCTTAATCACAGTTACAGTCTCAGAGGGCTTTACAGGACATATGATTATGGGGCCCTTGTGATTATGACACGCCCCTAGCCCTATAGCCCCCCTAAAGGCAAGAAACGACTCCCTTAATGAACAGTGAAACACCTCTAAAGCCTAATTACAAAACCCGGGGTTCCAGTATCAATAGACCTGATCGGCACGATGGGTGCTCTTCTGAACTACAGGTCACCGCTGGCACCGTCTTCAGACTAAAATGAACCTAACACGTCCATCTATCTTGAGTTTACTCACAGGCAAACCCGCCCCTTGATATGACATATGTCTCTGCTCGGTTAGAAAAATGAAATCTAAAACAAATGTTGCTGGTTTTTCCCTCCCTGAACTCTGGAGATAGTCTCCAGGACCAGCGCTCATGGCGTGATATAAATCTGGCCCTGAGCTTTGACACCTCATGAACTACAGCGGCATGTACACTCATGCCATCCACCACATCTCCCTGACAAGGCTGCCAATTGTCCAATTACCTGTGGTGCCATCTGTTATCTGGTGGGGGGGGGGACTAGTTGACTCCTAAATGGGAAACAAGGGGGAGGGGGGGGGGGGGGGCGGGGGGACGCATGCTATCTCATAAAACCCCGGGGACCTGTACCTCCTCCTCATGCACCTCGCCCGGCTAGCTTGATTTAGGGCCTATGCCTCTTTGTGGGCCTCTTTGACGTCTTGGGAGTATATTTCCCCATGTTCCAGTGCTCTGTCACCTGCCAACAGGCTTAGCTAATATATAAATGGGCAGGGACCGACGCCCACAGTGAATGGTATGGGATCCGACCGGCTATCCAATTCTGGGTTTAAATTATTTGAATTTATTTGATGTGTAAGACCTTTATTATCCGTCATGTCTCATCCCCATGGGATTAATAAAGTCTTAATCTGATTGTATCCTATCAGTGTGTGAGTCAGGTCACAGCCCCAGTCTTTCTGACCCTGTCTGCGGTCCATTCCAAAGCTGAAAGGCCTCAAAGCAAATCCAGATGGAGCAGCCTCTGTTCGGAGCTCAGCCTCTTATTCTCATGTTCAAATGATCTTCCTTTATTTTCTTCTCTTATATCATTACGTCAGCCATGCAGAAATTCTAGATTTGCTTTTTGAAGCAAGTTTTTTCTAGTTTTGGTTCTTGAAGCAAAACTAGAACACCCCAATGGTTTTGAATAAAACATTGGCTAACAAATGGAACCGTTTTATAAATGAAAAGGAAAATAAGGATTTGGTGGATTCAAATGATTGATGATTAATTGACAAAATTCTCTTCCACGACAGCCCTCCTTGGCTCTGAAATGTGGTGGCGGTGGAAAGACAGGATGGTGGCGCAGTGCTATCCTTTGGAGAGAACCTTGACATTCAAGTCAACAAAAAATGTATACCTTACACCAAATTGCAGTTTACAGCCTTTACTTGGTTTGCTAAACAAAAATTAGTTAATTCTTAAGAAGTTTCGAATAAGAAATTATTGGTTCCGAAGTAATTTTTTCCTCAGCACCTTTCATTTTCTTAAGGACCTCTTAGATTTATTTCTTAATAAGTAGTTCTATTTCATTTTTACAATTTTTCAATTTTTTTTTTTAAGTATGCCTCGTCTCACTTTTGGGCCAAGGTGTAAATTAATCACACACACGCAATGCTAACTATGCTATAGCATAGATCTATGTCTTTTTCTATTTTATTCTAATAATGCACCAAATTTAAATTAGAACGTATCAACACCTTACAATGAGATAACACAAATTGTGAATAGAAAGAAGAATAAAATAATAGAATAAAAACTAAAAGAGATGTAAGATCTCCTTTTCAAGAATCCCATTGAATCAAGTTTTCAAAGAAGGCAGGACTATTCTTGAGAGTTTTTCTGAAAGACCAATCTTAAGAAAAAAAATGAACAGCAGTTACATAGTTTTTAGTTGTTAAGATACTTTAGTAATGTGGGCCCTGGTTCTGAGTTGGCGCTAATGCTCACGGACGCCTGAGGCGGTGGTCGTGTCAAGTGATGTTGGCAGTAGCACTCCCTCCTCCAGGCTGGGCTGCTGAGCAGACTGGGAGTTGAGTTAAGTGTGGAGCTCTCCACTAGCAGACCCCTGACCGAGTGAGAGAGAGAGAGGGAGAGAGAGAGAGAGAGAGAGAGAGAGAGAGGGGGAGTGAGATAGAGAGAGAGAGAGAGAGAGAGAGAGAGAGAGAGAGAGAGAGAGAGTGAGATTGAGGGAGAGATATATAGAGAGAGGGTGTGAGAGAGAGTGAGAGAGTAAGAGACACAGAGATAGAGATGGAGGGAGAGAGAAAGAGATAGAGAGGGTGAGAGGGAGAGAGATGGAGAGAGGGTTGGAGTGAGATAGATGGAAGGAGTGAGGTGGAGGGAGAGGGAGGGAGTGGGAGTGGGCTCTGGCATTTTGGGATATCTCCATCGGCTTGCTCCAGGGAGACAGGTGGGTAGCCTCCCAGAGCCTACGGCAGCAACATGCACACAGACCATGATAGAATGTCACGTCCTTCATATTAAATTGAGTTGGGCTGTTTCTGAAGCTTTGCCGTTGACAGCACACACTCTGGGCCCTAGGTGGCAACAGAGACCAGCTCAGCGCTGCTACTGCTGATGCTGCCGACATGAAATGACGTTAGCAAGGTGAACCAAGCCGCCATTTACACACAAGAACATGCACACACACACACACACACACACGATCGTCCAGACAAAACTGCATACACCATCTATAAATGTTTAGAAACACACACACACACACACACACACACACACAAGCGCAAACCTCACAAAGTCAACTTCATAAACCAGGATTAAAAATAAATGCTCGACAAAGACTTCCCGTTTACGGTGCGGTGTGTACCTTAAGAAGCTTTGGCTTTATCAAACCGACACCGTCGTTCTCTCAAGAATTATCTGCTAATTAGTGCGGCTAATATTCTTATCGTGTATTGACGTGTGAATGCAGCTGGTCTACCAGAGAGGCGACCAGGCGCCGTGTTGGCTCGTAGTTCCTCCTTCAGCATCATCCGCTTACACGGGAAAGACCCCGGGGTCGAACCCGGACAACAGCAGCCTGCCTGCTTCCCAGGATATCTATATCTATGTAGTATCGAGAATATTCTATGTAGTATCTAGTGCGTAGTATCTAGTGTGTAGCATCTATTGTGTTGTATGTAGTATGTAGTATCTAGTGTAGTATCGCTCATGTGTATTATCTAGTATGTAGTACTATGTAGTATCTAGTGTATAATATGTTATACTTAAGTTCTGAACACAGAGCGTGTGTCTGTTCTGTTCTGTGTGTAGTGTTGGCTGAGTGCCTTGCCGCCTGTGCATGAAGTATTCTCTTCGAGGCCTTCCCGCTGCAATGTTCCAGTGACGGCGCAATTGCTCTCGGCCCGTAAACAGGCCGCTTTCATTAGCCTGTTCGCGATGCGCTTTACGCGCTACATTTAACTGCCGATGCGCCCGCCGCCCCACCTCCCAGCATCATCGCCGACACCGGACCACCCAATGCTCTAGTGCCTCCAGAGAAACGCAACAGCAGAAAACACAATTAAGAATTCATGACTGGGCCATATGTGTGTCTTGCCTGTTTTCATTTACAACAAATGGATTTCCATTTTAGTGAGGCAATTCTGGTCAGTAGCTAATTTGATCAGAGCTTAAATGCACAAGCCGGGATTATTAATGTTTGACTTATTTGAAGCCATTCCCCAGATGAGTGCTGGCAGCGTTGAACCGAACACCGTCAGGTTTAGAGTACTCTGGGGTGGCGTCAGTGTGTGTGTGTGTGTGTGTGTGTGTGTGTGTGTGTGTGTGTCAGGCATTGTATTGACATTTTTTTGGTACAATTGGAAAGTATTCACCATGTGATGCTCAATCGTACACAGGTCCAGAGTCCAGAGGGGCATGGCTAATTTTGCCTGTAAGTCTTTGCAATTATCTCCATGGTGGCGGCAGTGGAAATGTGGGAAGAAGGGAGGTCTCGGGTTCAAGCCTGAGAGAGGACAGCATCGCAGGGAAATGGGTTCATTCCTCCTGTTTCCTTTACATGACCCAATGTCCCTGTGTGTGTGTGTGTGTGTGTGTGTGTGGGGGGGGGGGGGGGGAGAGGGATTGTTCGTTAGATTTTGCAGGTTGCAGTAGAATGGAGACTTGAGGAGGCTAACAATCTATGAAGCATCTCTGCTCCCTCAAGACACACTAACACACACACTCACACACAAGCATGCACAGTCACACCCACACACACAGTCCCCATTAGTATGATTTATGGTGTCAATGAGGCGTGCATCCTACACAAATGCGCTGCGTTAAATGGTACAGATTGCGAGCGCTCTGCCTGTGCGAGAGCACGCCTGTGTGTGGGCACAGCGGTGGGCCAAGATAGATGAATTGTTACAAAATTAACCATATTCAATACCGCAGGGAGGCCTCGCGTCCACCGCCATGCTGCAATTATAACGTTATGTTGACACCGGGACTGCACAAGTGGGAGACGCAAATGTTTTTGGAACGATGTATTAAACATATGTCGCGGGACATCGTCAATTAAGTTTTTAAGTTCACAAGAGACTTGCTAACAAGCAGCAAGTGAGTTAATTTGTAAAAACGACTGCCAAGGGATGAATAACTAGTACCTCATCAAATTCACCATCGTCATGTTTAAATGGATGTGGTAAGACGGAACGTTCCACATATTGCAGCCTTTCTCCTTCAGGGATGTAGGGAGATGCTAGTGCCATGTGCGCCGCACGGTTAGCTATAGAAATCCATTCAGATCCATGCACGTTCCGGTACACCATGTGGTTCTGATGTTGGCCCTCATCCCTTTTCTTAACATCACCATTAACATCTTTTAAGCGATTGAGAGTGTTTGAAAGCCATTAGCAGAATGCGCACTCAGGAGCCGCCCACCACGGGTCAACTGTCCCCGCCACCACATCTCAACGCCAGTGTTACAAATGAAACTGCTCCATGCTACATAAGTAAGAAAAAACAAACCCATGCAAAAAGGGGGCAGAAAGTTTTAAACACAGTATTTATGGACATAAACCAGAGCTCGACGGAGCTGCCATTGAACTATGTGGTTGTGGCGTGATTTTGCCTGCTCAGCGGGCGCCCGGGGCTTGTGGGAAACGTAGTTTGATGAAAAGAGCTACTCTCGGCTGTCCACTCGCTGTGTTGTCGCTCATAAAGAACAGTGAGGATGGTCCCCGGGTGTACAGTCTCCCCGTGTGCTAAGAGGGTTATTAGAATGGAGCCGGTCTCTTAAGTGATGCAGTCGGCTGAGACCCCGCACATCACCATTAACTGTCTAGCTGCCGGAGGCTTTATCATAATTCCACATTTTAATCCAGTTCAACTCTATTTTTACAATTCACCTTTTAGATCTTGGTCGTTTTTAACGAGATCTTTTAAGCGAATAAAGGATTTTAGTCATCGGACGTGGAATTTAATCTGGATTTGAACTGTGCAACCTGCTGTACCACGGTATCTAGCTAAAATAGCTAGAAGACAAACCACAACTCGGCTTTAGGCGTCGGTTTGCAGACTGCATCTAGTTTCAAAGCGACTTTTTGTTTACCAGGCGCTAAAGTGACCAACAATCTGGAAAAGTCATCATCCACTTGCCCAGGATGTTGTTGTTGTGTTGGCAGTTGGGATATTCTCAACCAGTCCTCTGAACTGCTGAAACAGGATTTTAGTAAACTCCTCGACTACATTATGGTTCACGGTAGACGGGTCTTTATTCGCGGACCCATCCCCCCACTCAACTGCGGTGTGGGTCGCGTTAGCCGTACGCTACGTTTCCATACTTGGCTCAAATTAACCTGTGCTGCCCGCAACGTAGTTTTTATTGACAATTTTAACTTCTTTTGGAAACGTCTTGCCTTTTTCCGCCCTGACGGTGTCCACCCTAATGGCCTTGGTTCAAGCACTCTAACTGACAATATGTTTTACTCTATCTGGACCTCTCCCTCACACTGACTATCCGACATTGCTTCTCACCTGGACACTTCCGGTCACTAGAAACAAACCCCTCCCTCACCTACAAACCTCACCTTGTGGCTGGGTGATTTTCCAGCTACTCTCTCCCTCGTCACTATTTTTGCCTGAAACCTGGCAACGGAATGTGGAATTTATCCATTTGAATGAACTGTGCACTATTGATTACTCAACTGCTATTATCCAGCCCATATTAAAGAAAACCAATTTTGACCCTGCTTTTCCCATGAACTATAGGCCTATTTCCAGACTCCCATTTCTTTCAAAAATCTTTGTGAAAGAAATGGGAGTCGGTGGGGGGTTGGGGGTTGTGGGGTTGTGTCCAAACATCTCACCACTGTGTTGGAGAGGCACAATATTTATTACTTAAGTTTTAGTTGGAAACAGCACTCTACTGAAACTGCTCTCCTGAGGGTTTCAAACAATTTTGTAATGTCTTCTGATGCAGGTGATTGTTCAGTGTTAGTACTTCTTGACCTCAGTTCTGCATTCAACACAGTAGACCACCATATCCTGATAATGAGGTTACGTGACTGGCTGGGCTTATCAGGCGTAGCGTAGCACCTGTTTTATTCCTATCTCACTGACAGAAGTTTCACCGTCTCTATTGGTGACTTTGTGTCTGATTCCTCCCCACTGTCTTGTAGGGTCCTGCAGGGCTTGGTCCTGGGGCCCCTGTTATTTTCTCTTTATTTGTTGCCCTTGGACAGATGATTAACAATTTTAATATTGCTTATCATTTATATGCGAATGATATCCAATTCCACTTTCCATTCAAACGCAGTGAGGCCTCTAGGCTATGCCGATAAGACAGAGGTTCTGGTCATTTCTCCAGAAAAGTTTGCTCCTGTGATCATAAAAAGTATTGGAGCTCTTTACATTGCTGCCCACTCAAACCTGCCTAATTTAGGGGTCATATATGACCAATCTTCGTCGTTCGACACTCATGTCAGGAAGCCTACCAGATCTTGCTTTTTTCACATGAAAAATATCAGTGAACTGAGATCTATTGTTTCGACTGCTGAACTAGAGATGATTATACATGCCTTTATCTCATCCCGCATCAACTACTGCAACACACTTTGTTCCTCACTTAGTTTGTCTGCTCGATCGTCTGCAGGTAATCCAGAATGCTGCTACAAGTCTACACACAAATAAATGGTCTCTCATTACCCCCATACTTAGATCTCTTCACTGGCTTCCTGTGGCATATACTGTAGGATCCACTTAAATATTCTCATCCTTACAGGGCATTGCATGATCAGGCTCCGGCATATGAGGTTGAAATACTCTACCCTTACTCATCAGCTCACCCTCTCAGGTCAACTCATCCTCTTCACCCCCGATGGGGCATAAGGCCGCAACAAGATCACGCCACTTTTCCTTTGCAGCCTTTTGTGCTTCCTCCCATGTGAGATCCATCTCACTCAATTATTTTCTATTGTCCTTCTCCATGTCGTCTTTGGTCTCCACCGCTCCTTTCTACCTATTGGAGTCCACCTTGAATGGCATCCTGAATGTGTGTCCGAGCCAGCTGAGTCTATGCTTTTTAATTTCTGTGACGCTGCTGGATCCTGTCTTTACGTATAGGTCTTTGTTGGATATTTTAACAGGCCAGAAGATGTTGCAGATCCTACTAAGGCAGCCATTATGGAACGCTTCAACTTTTGCTATGTCCTTGTTTAAGACTCTCCAGCATTCGGAACCATACAGGACAATTGTTTTGTTGCTGTTGTAAAGCTTGATTTTGGTCTTTAGACTGTATTCTGTTGACTTCCAGATGAATATAAGTCTGCTGAATACGTCTCTGACTTTTACAAGGCTAGCCTTGATGCCCGTTTGGCATACTTCTGTAATGTTGAGCTCTTCTCCTGTAGATGGTTGGAATTGCTTTTACAATAGAGCTACACTATATGGCCAAAAGTCAGGGGACACCTGACCATCACACCTATATGAGCTTGTTGGACATCCCATTCTAAAACCATGGGCATTAATATGGAGTTGGACCCCCCTTTGCAGCTATGACAGCTGCCACTCTTCTGGGAATGCTTTCCACAAGATTTTGGAGTGTGTCTGTGGGAATTTGTGCCCATTCAGCCAAAAGAGCATTTGGGAGGTTAGGCACTGATGTTGGACGAGAAGACCTGGCTCGCAATCGGCATTTTAATTTCTCCCAAAGGTGTTCAATGGGGTTGAGGTCAGGGCTCTGTGCAGGCCAATGGAGTTCCTCCACACCAAACTCGTCTAACCTTGTCTTTATGGACCTTGCTTTGTGCACAGGGGCACAGTCATGCTGGAACAGCAAAGGGCCTTCACCAAACTGTTGCCACAAAGTTGGAAGCGCCCAATTGGCTAAGATGTCTTCATATCCTGGAGCATTAAGCATACCCGATTTTTACGCGCTACTCGCTTCAGCACTCGTCAGCCCCGCTCTGTGAGTTTGCGTGGTCTACCACTTTGTGGCCGAGCTGTTGTTGCTCCTAGGTGCTTCCACTTCACAATAATAGCACTTACAGTTGACCGAGGCACATCTAGTAGGGCAGACATTTCACGAACTGACTTGTGGCAAAGATGGCATCCTATGACAGTGCCACGTTCAAAGTCACTGAGCTCTTTACGAACCATTCTGAATTGTAAATGTTTGTCTGTGGAGATTTCATGGCTATGTGCTTGATTTTATGCACCTGTTAGCAATGGGTGTGGCTGAAACACCTGAACTCAATAATTAGTAGGGGTGTCCACTGACTTTTGGCCATATAGTGTATGTCATTGGCATAGTCAAGGTCTTTGAGATGAGTAAACAGAGTCTACTGCGCTCCTCTGGGTTTATCCGATGTTGTGTTTCTCATGATCCAGTCAATGGTAATAAGGAAAAGGTTTGGGGATAGAATACACCCTTGACGTACTCCAGACTCAGACAATGAGTTACTAAGGAGCACACTGCACTCAAAGTGTTCGTGAAACTTGATTATGATTGCGATTATCTTAGATGGAAGTCCAGTGTCTCCATAGGCTTTCTCTATGAACGCTATCAAACGCCTTCTTAAAGTCAATTAAGTTTATATGAAGCGAGGTATTCCACTCCATGCGTTCTATGATATTACGGGGGGTGAATATCTAATCGACACATCCTCTTCCACTGCAGATACCAGCCTGCTTTTCCCTCAACTTAGCATCAATGGCTTCTTCAATACGCCCCAGCAGCACATTGCAGAACACCTTGCTTGGGATGGATAATAACGTTATACCTCTCCAGTTGTCACACTCTCAGAGATCTCCTTTCTTTGGCAGATTCACAATCAGGCCTTTGCACCAGTCCTCGGGGATGATTGTTAACACTCAGCTTAACATGTCAGCTTTAAGCATTTCAGCGTGGATGTTATCAATTCCAGGTGCTTTACCATTTTGAGATGATAACGGGTCAAGCTCTCTTTATTTGTCCCTCGTACCCGCCTTAAGACCGGTGTCGATCGAGCTTTTGAGGTGGTAGCACCTAAACTCTGGAACATTCTGCCCACACCCTTACGGTCTGCTGACTCCATTGAGTCTTTCAAAATGCAGCTAAAGACATTCCTGTTTAGACAGGCTTTTGATTCATCTGTTTGCGGGTGCTCCGTATTCTTATTTTTTTACTTTTGGTGTTGTATTATCATGTTTTATGTATTTTTCTGTATGTCATATATTTTTATGTGCTATATTTGTATTATCATATTTTTATGACTTCTCTGTATGTTGCATATTTGTCCTTGTGAAGCACTTTGCGATCTTGTGTCTGTGAAAAGCGCTATACAAATCAATGTTTCTTACTTACTTACTTACATCACATGCTACTGTTTACTGCACAAATTAGCCCCGCAGAGGGGTCCGGTGATCTGCCGCACCTAGTTAACGTGATGGAGGTCCTCTCCTCGCCATTGATTTTCCTTGTTGCTCACCGGGGCCGTGTACTGTGCCTCCACGGCCTCCACGGACTGCTATAGAGAGAGACCACCGTAAACCCCAAAACACGGCTTTATCACACTAGTTACTTACCTTGCTACCTTGCTACTACCTTACTTATCACACTAGTTACTTACCTTGCATGCCAGAGTGCAACTCACGCAATATATTTATATATAAATATTTATATATTTACAGTTTCAGACACACACACACACACACACACACACACACACACACACATAGACACACATGCACAAAAATACATTCCTGTTTGATGCCATTGTACCATGTACCATTGTCAGTGTATCAGAGTTAAAACAGAGCTGATGAGTTTTAAACACTGTTAGTTAATTAGCACGCCAGAGTTCAACTCACTCTGTATGGACACACACACATACAAACACATGTTCCTGTTTGATAGCATTTCCATTACCATATTTATAATGTTTGCCCATGTTTGAACTCCTAGGAAAACAGTTTTCCCAAGGAGTTCAAATATGGGCAAACAGTGTTCAATCTAAGTCCCTCCCACTCTGAACAACCGCCCAACGAACGCTCGTCTATCGATACCTTGCTCACTGTAAACACTGCGGCGTCCAATGAGTAATGGCGCCCGGTTTCTGGACACAATGGAAGCCGACCAAGTGTGACACTTACTGTAGCTTAGTTAATAAGGTTAACTTAATTACACACTCTGGCCCCTGAAGTCTCTGATTGATCGCACCGCTTGCAAAAAAAAATACCAACCACGAACAATGTGAAAACATACAGGAACAGCTGACTCAACGTTCAAGAAACACAATATTGTGTCACCACACACAGGGAAACTAATGAAACAAGTACCCTCTATCCTCACACACACTCACACCAGCACATGCACAACACCCACAAACAAACACGCACATCTGAAGAAATCGGGGGTCATAGTAGATTGATTAAGCGCTCGCTTCCCTCTGAGTTTAGAAGTCAGCCTTCAAACTGGAAGGATTTGGCGGGGTGGCCATCTTGACAGTTGCCAGTGTTTTTGATGACGTGTCCAGAGCAGGGTATACACACACACACACACACACACACACACACACACACACACACACACACACACACACACACACACACACACACACACACACACACACACCCAGTGGTTGCAACTTTAAGAGCTGCTGGCATTTCTGTACCTTTCCACTGCTGCCTGCCCGCCCTCCCCCCATCCTCTCCACGCTTACTTCTTACTTCCCTCGAGTTCTTGCAGGATTCACCATGGAAGCCTATGCAGCAAAGCGCTGCCACAAGGGCTGTAAATTAAACCATGAACAAGTGAACCCCCCCCCCCCCCACTCTCTGCTTCTAACCAGCCCCGAATTGAAAGGCCGTTGTGTATATTATGCTGGGGACTGGCGTTTTATTGCCGGAATCAATTCGCAGAGGGCCCCTCGCTGGTGGTGACAGCGGTGAGGAATGTGGCCTTGGTCATAAAGGAGGTTTATCTAAGCCAGGCAGGCCCAAAGAAAACACAATCCGCCGTAATGAACTTGAGCTGGTCCGATAAAGCCGTTTAAACGGCCGGCGTGGCGATGCTAAACATGTACACCACAGATAGGTTGACGTATAGGCTGACCCCGGAGCCAGGTTGTGTGAAAATAAACACAAATGAAAGCCCTTTAATGAATAAAATACAAATGACTGCTAATTCATATAGCAAATTACCCGGGGACGCAATGTCACAATGTCATCAGATTGTTGTCAATCACCATTTGCAGAGATGCTAGGGCTGGGTCATATGGTCTTCTATCCCGATATGGGTCATTTAATATCTTTGAAACGATATATCACAATATAGGTTGTTGAATAAATAAATATTCTCCATAAAATAACCACATGGTCATGGGTTACATTCTTGACTAGTGAAAAGTATTAGTAAAGCATCTCCTTTTATTAAGAACTTATGCCATACAATGATTTTACAATATCCAAAATCTAAAACAATATCTAGTCTCATATCACAATATCGATATAATAGTGATATATTGCCCAGCCCTAAGAGAGACACAATCCCATTTGCTCTGACCTTTGACCTGACCTGCGTTGAGATCTTCGACACATCAGGATAGCTGAAAGTGTTAGGGGGTGAGGGGGGAAGACCCAGGCGCACAGCAAGGAGGAGACGTCTTTTCAACACAAGCGGCGGTTTAATAAAGAAAACACAAAGTGGTTGCCACAAAAATATGCCACAAAGAAATGTCAGGGTGCTCGCAGGAGCTGTAGAGGGTTGCGAGTGGAGCAGGGTGAGGGCTCTGCAGGTCAGCACAGCTCAGCTGCGGAGATCCGGGATGCTGGGGTGCCGAGGAGAAGAAGGAGGGGAAGGGATAGTGATCCCTGGGAAGGCAACTGCACAAAAACCAGCACAATAACTGCGTGAAGTTAAATTGGCTTCAGAAAAAGGCACTGCCAAGGGGTTGGCACAATAACTGCGTGAAGTTAAATTGGCTAGAAGGAGGGGAAGGGATAGTGATCCCTGGGAAGGCAACTGCAGAGGGGGTCCGGGATGCTGGAGAGACGAGGAGGGGACGGGGTGCGAGCAAAGGAAAAACCAGGGTTGGCAAAAAAAGGTAGGCTAACGGCGAGACGTTAATCCTCCTGGGTTATGGGAAGAACTGGCGACTAGTGGAGTGCCGACCAGGTTCTTGTAGTGGTGGAAGGTGATTGAATACAAGGGACAGGTGCGGTGATTAACAGTGACGAGCATGTGTGCAGAGTCGTGCTTCAGGCAGCGTCATCGACACTCCTGCCGTTTCGCCGAGGAGCGCAAAGGGCGCGTATCGGGAGGGGGGGAGGCGCGGATGTGGAGGCGAGGACGGACGAACCGTAACAGAAAGCCCACTGGCTGCCCGCCAGGTTGCTGCATGCCACAAATCACTTTATTTCAATAAGGTTCTGTCTATACAGAACCGGTGACTGATGCTAATGGTACAGAAGAAATATCTGTGGCTAATGAGAAACGTAGGATTTTATGTTTGTAGGATTTTACTTAGTTATGCGTCGATCAGAGTACATGCGACCCACAATAATATCATCAATGTTGTACATTTGTGTCAAGATTACATTTGTCGTGATGTCTGACGGCAGGCACTGCAATCTCAACCCAGAGTGAGAGCAACATCAAATCACCCCCACATAAAAGATTTCTTTGCACACGGCTCTTTTACCTATCAACGTTGAATCTCTCTCCCGAGACGTGGCGCTGTAGTGCTGTCACGTCCACTTCCTGCGCTGTCTCTGTCTGCGTCACTGTTATGATGTTCAGGTACTTCTCAGCACTTAACATTGGCATTTAAGCTGTCCCCCACACCTCCCACCCCCCAGCATCACACACACACACACACACACGCACGGACACACACACATACACACACACACACACACACACACACACACACACACACACACGCACCCTCATCCCCGAATCCACAGGCAAACCCTGGTGTGTGGCTTGGCATTTGAAGGCAGATAATAAAAGTTGGCTTAAATACAGCTCTCATCTAGGAGTGCTTTTTAGACGCCACGAGTGGACTCCATTATCTCCCACCCACACGCCATTAAGGGGATCCAAGTGCCTGGCTGTATAACTACGTCTTGGATTCCCCCTAACCCCTCCTCTTCCTCCATTCTTCATATTTTTTTCCCCTTCTACAAAAATGGCACAACTGCCTAAAAGACAGAGAAGAGCTCAGAGTACGGCATTCCGCTGTGTTTTTTGCATAAGTGCGACATGTTCCCCACGTCCTCCATTGAACGGCGATGAGCCATTACATTCCTTATGGGTTGTTTGAGATCTCGCAGGAGCCATAAATATCTATATCAATTGTTATATTAAAAGAAGAGAGACATAGGCTGATTAACTGACCGTAGGTTTGGCCAAGAGTGTTTCTGTGTGAGTGAGCATGGTGGCTGGGTGACTCTCTTAATGCAACATCGAAACAATCTCCCACTAATTGGTCCCATTAATGTAACACAGAGCAACCCCCCACTGCCCCAGCACCCCTTCCTCTGTCCCTGTGCAAATGTTGCTTGCGTCAACGCCCAACCGAGCTGCCGTGGGCCGGTTTTGTAGTTCGTACTCCTGGGCTGGTAGGGCGATGACAAGTGGGACTCGCATTCATCCATTCATCTCCCTCCGCTGCTACTTGCACAAATAGTAGTATAGTTCAATGCTTCTGCCATAGCAAACACATGGCATTATAAAGTCAACATATTCAGCAGACACTCGGACAAGCAGAGAACCGAAAACATTAGCGATTAAGTGCTTAGCAGGCACAGGAAGAGAGGGCTGTTTTTCTACCGCCGGAACTATGACCCTTTGGAGGGGAACCAGGGTATACATTAAGTTCTGGGGACTTATTTTGCCCCCAAAAAGGTCCATGCTCGGGATAGGTACGTTCCAAAAAGTTCAGGAACTTTGAAGGTGAAGGTGGGCCTGAACATTTCTTCGTCTCGGTCACCTCATGGTAAACTGTGACAATAGCTCGTAAAATCTGTTTTCTTTTAAAGGTCCTTTTACATGAAGTAATGTATAAACGTCATGAAAAAGAGAAAAACACCCAAATATTTAAATGACAAAATAGCTATTTTCAAAATTTTCCAATAAAAATCTCACTGCCAAAAAGACGAAACCCTCAACCTCATATAGCCTCATGAAGACAAGCGCATGCTCCATAATTTCACCAACATATCCTATGTGTTTAGAGGATCATCACTGAGTTTTACGTCTTTATCCAAGTGTAAAATTGTGTAGTGAATGGCAGTTCGCAGATGAGGGGATTATGATAAGTGGGTGTGTGTAGGTGTGCATTTGGAGCATTCTTTGATACATCCATGTTTTGGAAACGTTAGTTGCATGTAAAAACAGCGGCCCCCTTTTCATATGTCAGTGGACTCATTTGCCTAATCTACACAGGAACTTTTTATTTTCTTTGCCATTCGCACAGTGCCTGTGCCATCCATCCATACACAGCCATGGCATTAATAGTCCCTGTTCGACCATAACATTGGGGCCCGCGGAGTGTGAACATTTCAGCGGTGTGGCAAATCGCCTCAGGAATCGCACATGAGGGCCGTGATTTTTGGTTGACCCCCCTGGATTACTTTTGATACTACAGAGATTGTATTAGTACACAGTAACTATCCATTGAAACAAAAGCAAAAACATGCAGTGAACAAATGCAGTGAAAAAAAAAGACAATCTGAAGTCACAAAAAGCTAGTTTTTAGGCTGTGTGAATTTGCAAGAAAGATGTGTCGGCAACGATAAATTCTCTCTGGTCTACTACCTGTCAGGGGTAATGATGAGCACTATAGTAGATTAACGTCCAGAAACCGTTGGCTGGCTAGCTATAGTTTACAGCAGGATCTAGGTTTTGTGGATAACTGGCCCTCCATGTGGGGCTGCCCTGGCATGCTGATGAGAAACGGCTTTCACCCTACTGGGTGCATTCAATTATGTCGGAAAACATAGATAGATGCCTTAGTCAGGTGTTACTCATTCACCTACAGCACGCTGGGATGCAGGTGATTAGCGAGCCTGCTAGCAAGCAACACAATAGCCAGCGTTGCAGAGTCTAGAACACTGAGTGGGTTAACTAAGTTAGTTAGCCTGGGTGATGTAGCTTGTAATGCAGACACTGAGGCACCTCCTAGATCAGGCCACAGCAGCGACTGTCCACTGGAGTTTTATAGTTTACCTACTGCTATTGGTGTTGTGTCACGGCCCCGCACTGTCCCGAGGTGTAAAGCCTAAAGGCGAAGACGACCGCCACTCAGTGAGAATGTCGTTAGTTCTCCAATCTCCTCCTCCTCAGTGCTGAGCAGTAACCAAACTCCCTCTGATTTTAAGAATCGGATGAGGTCAAAATTTGATTTATAAATATCAGATCACTTTCAACTAAAACACTCTTGGTCCAGGATCTAATTGCTGAGCATATGATAGATTTCCTGGGCCTGTGTGAGACCTGGTTAAAACCAGAAGTTTATCCCTAAATGAAGCTACTCCACCAAACTATGTTAATCCACAATTATCATGTGAATCTAAGAAAGGTGGTGGAGTAGCTCAAATCTCTACCTTGAAGCTGGTCCTACGACCAAAGTGTAGCTACATTTTTTATCTTTTGAGGTGCTTGCTTTCAGCTCATCAGTTTGCATTAAGCAGAGTGATCATGGCATTGCAGATTCCTTTTTCATGGCTATAGTCTACCGCCCTTCATTCAAAGTTTGTGGATGAGTTCTCCGAGTTTGCGGCTGAACTTATTCTGTCAATGTGAATAACCCATCTGACTCTATTGCAAAAGCTTTTCTGTCCATCAAAGACACATTTGGATTGAAACAGCATGTCCATCAGCCTACCCACACCGGTGGAAACACGTTGGACCAAATTTTATATTACTTTTTTTTTTAAACTTTCCTTTTCCTTTTTTTTTTAAAAGCTCTCTCTCATCACTATCTGCTCATGTTCCAGGTGGTGGTATCTTGCCCGAGGGATGACCGCCGGGCTACTTATAGCTGCTGTCGTATCACCCCTGCAACTACCACAGACATGGCAGATAAGTTACCCCTGTTACTTGCTCCTCTTGCTGACTTCAGGGGTTCTGTGGATAGTCTCACCAAAGTATTTAACACCGATTTAAAAAGCACCATGGTTCAATGAAAACATCCGCACCCTCAAACGAGACTGTAGAAAACTTGAACGCAAATGTCGCTCGACTATACTTGAAGTCTTCTATCTTGCATGGCACAACAGCCTGCTCAGCTACAAAACTGCATTAACTAACTCTAGAAACACCTACTCCTCCAGTGTCATCAACCGAAACAAGAACAACCCGAAGTTCCTCTTTGACACTGTAAAAGACCTGATGCAAAAACAACCTCACAAAATGGACTCCTCCTTCTCAGCGAGCAACTTCCTGGAGTTCTTCGAGCATGAGGTAAAATCAATTAGAAAAGACATTGATGCGCCTCCTACCGCTCATCTTGAACATTTGACAAGAGCGGTGCCATGTATCCTCCCTGAAGCTACCTTCCAGCAGTTTTTAGCACAATCTCACTGGATGAGCTTGACAAGCGAACACAGGCACAGACTACCTGTATGCTGGACCCTGTCCCTACCAAGGTTCTCAAAGAACTCTTCCCTACGGTTGGAATGGCTATGCTCAACATCATGAACCTGTCGCTTTCTACTGGAACAGTTCCCTCTAGCTTCAAGTGTGCTGTAGTAAAACCTCTACTCAAGAAGTCTGGCCTAGACCCTGAAGCTGTTAGCAGCTATCGGCCCATCTCTAACCTTCCTTTCCTTTTTAAAGTACTGGAAATAACTGTAGCTAGCCAAATCATCAATTACCTGACAGCAAACAACTTATTTGAACCCTTTCAGTCTGGGTTTCCACTGAAACTGCTGTGACCAGAGTGGTAAAGGATCTCCTCCTTACCATGGACAGCAATGCAAGGATCGTCTCGAAAACTATGTTGGCATCAAAGGCACTGCTCTTCACTAGATTACATCCTACCTCACAGATAGAACACAATTGTTGTCTGTGAAGATTCAAAATTGAAGCATTGCAACCTAAGCTTTGGTGTTCCCCAAGGGTCGTTCCTTGGTCCACTGCAATCTACATGCTCCCTCTCTGTGATATTTTTCGCAGCTCTGGAATTAGCTTTGCCGACGACACCCAATCTACATTCCAATTGGATTAAAGAACTCCCACCATATCCAGATCGAATCCTGCTTGACTGCAATTAAAAGATGGATGTCGCAAAACTACCTGCAGCTAAATACGGGGAATCAGCATGTGAAAAGTCTTACCAAAATTCCTTCAACTTAGAAATATTGCTAAGATTAGACCAATGTTATCTGCTGCGTATGCAGAGACACTCATCTATGCATTTACATCATCCAGACTGGATGACTGTAATGCACTGCTCTCTGGCTTACCGAGCTCGACTACAAAAAGCCTCCAGCTTGTGCAGAATGCTGCTGGTTGACTTCTAATGAGAACTACGAAGTTCGGCCACATTACTCCTATTCTCACTTCTCTCACTGGCTCCCAATATATGGCAGATCAGATTTTAAGGTGCTACTTCTTACCTACAAGATCCTGTATGGGTCCGCACCATCGTACCTGAAGGACCCTATTGTTCCCTACTGTCTTTCTCGGCCCCTTCAGTGGCTGGCCTTCTATCAATTCCAAAAGTTAATAAAAAATCAGCAGGAAACAGGGCATTCTCTTATCGAGCGCGCTATCTGTGGAACAGTCTGCCACCTGTAATCAGGGAGGATGACTCTGCTGATATATTTAAGGCTAGACTTAAAACCCACCTATTTACCCTTGCTTGGGTGTAGTCTACTGAATTAGAGCCCCGATGGGGAAGGGAGGCAAGAGGGCTGAGGTGAATGGATAGGAGCCAGGAGAGTCGTTGAGGAGAGACGGTGAGATAAGGGTGCAAGGGGGAGGGGGGCAAGGGGAGGGGTGTTGAGGTGACTGGAGAAGAGGAGGAATGGATAGGGACGTTGAAGAAAGACTCATCTCCTCATCTCCTCCTTGTCTCCACTCCTGAAGGCCGCCTTCTTCCTGATGCCTGTGATGCCTTGATGTCCTTGGTCACCCAAGGTTTATTGTTGGGGAAACTTGGTCTTGGTTGGGATCACGCTGTCCATGCAGAAATGTACATAATGTTATGCAGTCTGTGAGTCCATCTATGTCCTGCCCATGTGCATTACATCCCAGAACATCCCAGTCTGTCATCTCAAAACAGCCCTGGAGAGTCTCCTCTGCTTCGTGTGACCACCTCCGTACAGTTCTGGTGATCACTGGTTGCTGCTGGACTGCAGGTTTATAGAGAGGCCTCAGGTAGACCAGGTTGTGATCTGATCTGCCCAGGGGAGAGAGAGCTATGGAGCTGTATGCTTCCTTAACATTAGCATACAGCAGGTCCAGTGTTTTATTTTCCTGAGTTTTGCAGTCCACAAACTGTTTAAAAGTGGGCAGGGTTGTTGTCAAGGAGACATGGTTAAAATCTGTAGTCTGTAGTCTTGCAGTCACAGAGTTGATGTCGTCAGCAGGAATGAAAACAACAATCATACTGGCCTGGGAAAACTCTCTGGGCAAGTTAAATGGACAGGGACTTACTGGTAGAAGTTCAATGTCCGGGCTTCACACACGTTCTTTCACTGTAATGTGTCCAGGGTTGCACATCTGTTTTTCATGTAAATAGCAACTCACCCTCCTTTCTTCTTGCAGATTTCGCTGCAACTCCTGTCCGCCTGCACCAGCTGAATGCCAGCTAAATTCACAACAGTGCCCGGTACGTTGTCATGCAGCCATGTCTCCGTGAAGCACATAACAGAGACCGCTCGAAACACACTCTTGCTTTTTGTGAGTGATGTTAACTCGACCCTCGACCCTGACTCGATCTTGTTCGCAAGATATTGCACGTTCCCCATAATGATAGATGGAAGATACAGTCGGTATCTCCTCTTCCTTAGCCATCTTCTTCTCCCTGAGCTGCAGCCCTGATATTTCCTCCTCACCTCCCTGGGGATTTCAGGTCTCCTGCCGGCTGCGCTACACAGTCGGAGGTTCATTAGCTGATATCTGGTGTAAACAATGGTGCCCTGGGTCGCGTCCGCCAAGAAGGGGATGGTGCATGATTAAAGTACTCCAATAGCAAGGAAAATGAAAAAGAACATGCAGAGCCACATTGTTCTACTGTACAAATAACTTAGCTTAGCTGATGACGAAGAGCAACTCTGGCAGGGTGCCGTCCCACAGGGGACGGCACAGGAAGTGGAGGACCCCTCCCCCCCCCACCCCCGCTTCCCCTCTCCTAGCCTTAGCACTAACTTGTGTGTTTGTACATCTTGCCATTATTAACAGTACTTAGCATTGTTTAGCATATTGTATGTTCTTAGATGTTGGTAATGAACTCAGAATGGCACTTCTGCTCTTATCCCAGCTATTATGCAGGCAACTTAGCAATTATGAAACTCGTTCTATTAACCTTGGAATTATGAATGTTTGCAACCTGCTCTATTCTTATCTTTATGTACCACAGCGATATATGAATCAACAAATGTACTCTTTGGAAGTCGCTTTGGATAAAAGCATCTGCCAAATGGCCTAACTCTAATGCAATGTAAATGTAAGTTAGACCAGGTCATGTAGCACCCTTACACCTTTTTATGGTCTGCTTAAATTGGAGGCAGGCAGTAAGCAGCATTGTAAGATGGCGAAGACTTGCTTAATCCCTGTCCTCCCAACGCCTATACCACTATAATAAATACATAAAACTGGCTCCCGACTGGAAACAGCAGCCTGCACTGCACAAATCCCTGCGTACGAAACCGCAGGAAGGCAGTTTAAGACCTCCCTTCTTTCTTCTTCTCTTACTTTTAAATGCCTCATTGACTTACAACCCACGATACATTTATGGGCTGCGACGCCCAGGGAAAAAAGTGCAAATGGACTAAAACTCTATGTGTGCTGTCTCCTATTATCCTCAACTGCTATTGTTGGAAAATATTGTAAAGTTCAATGTAATTCATGCAAGCACAAAGGAATGGCAAAAAACCCTTCATATAGTAATCCAATATCCCCCCCCGCACCCCCAATCTTCAACAAGCATGAATTGCTGCCCAAAGAGACTCTAAGAGCAAAAAAAAAGGTTCAAAGCTGTGGCGTCGAATGTTTCTATTATCTCAAAGTGGAAAAAGTGAGGCCCCAATCTTCTCCGTTTCACTGATAATGTAATGTTTTGCATCCTCCACGCAGCGCTTCCTGTCTCTGGCTCTCATGGTAAAAATAAATGAACCGCTATCTACCGTTCATCAATACAACGCTTGAGAGGGTAGCCTGCCCTTCGCCAGACACGTGGAAATGGATGTACATCTGCATGCAATTACGTTCACATGTAGCCGAACGCTAGCTCCGACAGTGGTATCATTTGATAAAAAAAACATCAATGGACTTTTGGAGCATTACGGAAACCGCCATATTTTGAAATGGGAGCGGGTGCCTGTGGAGGTCATATTATTATTACACTTGTCTTTTAAATGTCTTTTAAAAGTACTCGGTGGGACAGAACCTGGAGATTATCCAAGACAATCAAAAAATGAAGCAAAAAAACTTCCAGCCTGAGAAGTGGGACAGCAGGCGTCTGTTCTAACCTTTTCAGGAGTCTGTTCTAACCTTGTCTCCCCATTAGAACTGCGGGTGATGGTGGGCGGTGCTCAACATTTAAAACCCGTCTCCAAGTCAACATCGTCGGCCGTTCTCCGGATTTGGTATGACACAGATTTAAAACCCAAACAGTCTGTCTGTTGATGGACAATGTTCAGGGTAAACTTCTTTGTTATTTACCACGACAATTCTGTACTCTGAATTCCAGTGAAGTCCACTGCACTCTGGCCAGAGAGGCTGCTAATGTGCAAACTTCCATCGTATCTCTTTAATGTAGTGTTTTCATAGTCTCTCCTCTCTCCTCGCTCTCCTGTGCCTGCGAAGCACTTCATCGCTAATGTGTTCTATCCTCAGCTTGTACGAGTCTACGCTGAAAATATTTACTTTACAATGCCATGTGTTTGTGAGGGATTGGAAATATAAAAGTTGCCCCAAGAGGATTGTTTCCGTCAACAGGGTGAAGGGGAGCCGTCACACTCGGCTGTTTTTTGGATACAAGAGAGCGCTGCTCCATACGCATGTTGTGAAATGATTCATGGTGCGCAACATCCACTTTGTATCTGCTGAAATAAAAATGGCGGAATAGTTTGGACCATTCATGTCATTTTTCCAAACGGGAACACAAATTCTGGAACAATGACCTCAAAGAAAGACAGACAAAGGGGTCCTAGATTGGTACCAATAGCTGAGCAGTCAGCAGATCATGGCCATCCTAATCACCTGAAGCTGCTAAATGGACCACATAAGCTCCTCTGTTTTTGCGCGCCATGTCTCTGTTTTTTTTCTATGCATGTGCAGCCCTCAAACAGGAAAATAGCACTGTGTAAAAAATATACACAAAATATTAAATGACCCCCCTTATGTCCGTTTCCCACCAGTTGACTAGTTCCTTGAGGTCTTAATGAAATGTCTGTGACATGTTTTGGTCAAAGCGCCACAAGGATCAAGCACCACAGCACCCTCTGCACCCTGTCAGGACAGCCCTGTTCTCCAGCGGTCGGTTTCAATTGCTTACACTGCTAACCCCACCCCCCTCAGTGGGACATGCTTACGCCAGTTGTCTTTGGGGGGTTTTTTTATCTGCAAAGCTGCGCATGCGTCAGGGTTTTGTTTATCCGCCTGGAAGCTCTCTGTGTAGCAGGACGTCAGATCGACACAACACTATTTAGCTGGCTGTTTGTCACAACAAGGAGACAAAAAAGACAAGGAATCACCTCAAATATTTACGAAGTTAATACAATTCACAAGGCGAATATGCAGCAGTTCCGGTCAGTATGGAGATGGTACGGAAGATTCAACTCTCAACCTCATAAAGCATCAGGTAATGCTCCGTCCATTAAATTCTAATTATTTGTTAATCATATGTAAAATATAGTGAATGGCATTTTGCGGATGAGGGGGATAAACGCAGTTAAAACGCAATAGTTTATTCAGTCACTCGTTAACAAAGCTTACACTTCCAAACCCTGGAGGACCAACTGCATTATCACGTGACCACAATCAACATGTACACAGTGAAGCCAATCATCTATGTGTAAAAATACCAGCAAAGGCACACAACCACGCACTACAAAGACAGGGTCTGTGCAGCAGGGTATAAAACCCCAGCTCTGAGTGTATTACCGTGTGTTACCAGCATGAGGCGGTCATGACTTACCTTGGAGGAAGAGGTGTCACACTCCTGGCAAATCCAGCCGTACCCCGTCTGCTTCGGGGACTTCTTCAGCGGAGGGTCCAGGCACCCGAAGTGGTAGCAGAGGAGACACTCGTCACACCTGTAGTGGTCATGTGCCACCAACATAAAAATGCAATATGTTTGATAATGTTTGATTCACTTTTCTATGTATTTCAATTCATTGCATGCATGTGAAGAGGTTGTTCAACCCACGGGCCACCATTTTCATGATGTTAAGGCGTGAGGGTTGAATTGGAGTAATATTGCGTATTTATTGCGTCTCAACTTCTGATGATGAAAAACTGGAATGTTGCATTATCAATATTACAGTTCAAATCCATCGCTGGACACAGAATTGCCACACTCCCTGAGTCGGGACGCATACATCACCTCAGTTTTTCCGTTACACACCACTAAACTGTCCCAGAGGCAGGACAGATGCTGAAGCTAAGCTGCTGTGAATATGGGTGTGTGTGTGTCCTGTGTGGCACGCAGGGTCCGCAGCTCGTAAATTACAGGAAGACTCTTTGGGGGCTGACGGAGCCCACTCACAGGGGTATGATGGATGACGACAAGGCATTTAGTTGTCAGTCATGGGATCTTCCTTAATAGATTCAAAGCTCCCTGTATCGGCCCTCTGCCTTGACCCCCGTGAGCGTGGCAAAGAGCGAGGTGCTGCACTTCGATGGCCAGATAAATACAGACCTTGTTAATGTCCGATAAAAAAAGGACGTCACAGACACTAAAACTTGACTGCCGTCCTGTCCTCAGGTTTATATGGCTCGACGTCCGCCCCCTATAATGTCCTTTTTTTAGTCTATGCATACTTGACGTACACATTCTTGAGAGTTCTTTGTCAGAATGTATTTAGCGGTTTTTGGTATATGAGCACTGAATTCATTACGCGCTGTACAGAGGTTTACTGAAGTCTATCGGAATAATTGCACCCCAGTAATTTCTGCCCCCTAGTGGTCAGAAATCAATGAATGCGACTTACACACTCTTACTGTTTTCGATTTTCTCTTTAAAGGTAAATCGAGTTTAAACTGTGCTTATATTACAGCATTGAAATGAATCTAATCCAGTTCTCTAACTGAGTAACTCAATACTTTCAGTGTATACACAAATACTGATGAGAAAAATGCTATAAAAATAAATTAATATCCATGCTACCCTTATCTAGTCTACATTACTGGGGGTGTTCAGTGAAGTAAGCCAGTGTTTCTAAAGGAGGGTTAGGCTGGCCGGATTAGACTGCTTTATGTACAAAAAAACACACACAATCCCCACAATTAGAACTGATTACGTGCTAATCAATGAGGGACCTTCAGCTGGCTCAATGAGAGAGATTGATCAAGGAGATTGTGGTTGGACAGGTCACTGTGTTCCACCACTCTATTCCTCTCTATTATGGTGCCGGCCGGGCCGCTGTATGTCGGCTGTGTCTGTGTGTGACAATGTATACACACACATAGCTGCTTTTTAATTTGTGTAACACACAGAGACACACACACACACACACACACAATGCTATATACCAACTTTGGCAGTATTGTACATATATAAATATGTCAGGAGGCCAGTAAACTAAATGAACGGAGAGAAAGAAAATAGAGAAATTGAAAATTGGAGAGGGAGAGAGAGAGAGAGAGAGAGAGAGAGAAGAGGAGCAATTGTTGGGTCTGGACCCGTGGTGCACATATGACGCCCGAGCCCTTTTCAAAGCTGGCCCCAACAACCTCCAGGTCTAATTTAAAGGACAGCCGTGTGCGCACAGGGCCCTAATGAAGACGCCCCCCCCACCCAATAAAGGACACAGACTCGGTTTCTGTCAGATGAGCAAATGGTACACACCGGTGGTGAGAAATACCAAAAGAACGGCGGAAGTCGTCGCCGGGTGAAGTCGTTATAAAATGATTTTTAAATATAAAACAAGTTGAAAAAGTAACAATGCTGTGAAGTTCCCCTGTGAGTTTTGGGGCGCCCCGCAGACTATTTAAATTGGGCTTTTGGTGTCTAATTGGTTTTGCCGTTTCCTGTGTTTTTATCCTGCTTTCTAAAAAGGTCAAACCACTAATGTGCTTGTTTTAATACATTCATTAAGAAAGGCGGAATATACTGTTTAAGGCCACATTGGTTTGGTGTTACAATCTTGATTATTTAATGTTTGGATATTCCGCCCAGTATTAAAGTGGAAGCATTACAGCGGAGTATTTCATAATGGATGAGAGCTCTGCTTCATACGTGTGTGAAGCTGTCGGCCCTCATATCTAGAAATGTATGCCTTGGTCTGCCTTGGTTAATACTCCTTTCTGATTGGCCAGGAGTTGTGCACCAAAACTGTGAACATTGTTTGCACTGTTCGCACCTCTGTTCCGGTTCTTCGCATTGGCGTTGTGCCTTAAAACTGTCTAATGCACACTACTTGTTGATTACCCCTTACATAGCACACACCTACTGGTTAATTATCCCCTACTTAATGCATACCTATTGTTGATTATCCCTTACTTAACGCACACTTACTCTTTGCTAATCCCTCACTTAACGCACACCTACTCATTGATTATCCCTTACATAGTTGACAGTGTTCATACAGTCACACCCACATCACAGAATTATGTATTTGATGAAAAACAATGAATGCGGTTTCCAACAAATACGTTATTGGTCCATGATTTGCAATCGTGAGATGCAAGCAGCACCTTCAGTTTTTGAATCTTCTTCAAAATATGTGATGACTTATACAGTGTTGAAAATGTGCTGTTGGTGCATAGAAGTTTGTGATAGAAAAACATGTGTGTAAATATACATTGTAATCCAATTGTTATTTGGTATTATGGGAATCAGAAACAAAACAAAAAAACATTTTTAATTGAAACAGATGATGCTAATATTACAGTTCCTTCTTTCTTTAGGATTTGAAGTAACTCTTGTGATTACTCAAAGGCTGCTTTGACTTAATCGAGTGATTGTGCCGGAACACCAGGAGCAGCGGATACATTCACTTAAAGCTACTTTAAAAATCACCCAGTGGTGGAAAAAAAAGAACACTCACGCTTGTAACCATAACAACTGAGGCAATTCATCCTGGCTTGTTCTTGGAAGGTAGTGATAATGGACATGAGTCACATAAAATCTTGTTCATGTAACCGTTCCCTCACAGGAAGACTGGCAGACCACAGTGTTCCTTGTGTGTTCCTTCAATGTACACATCCAGGAAATCAGTTCATCACAACCCTCTAATTTGACTCTCTACCACTTTTGGTCAGATTTGCTGGACTGTGCTCTTCAGTGTATTTCATAGCCAATGTATGGGAAACAACATTTTGGTAATCTTTCTTTAACAGAGTATCGTGACACTAGCCAAACCGTACAATCAATGCATATGGTGGACAGTCATGTGATCTGTGTGTTGATTCAACTCTTAGACTAATTTGTTAAGGTAAATTAAGGCGTAAGTAATGGAATTTGAAAACACCAACTTAGGGATTTTAACTTAATGACATTAACTTAGTCGTATTAATTTAGTGTCATGAACCTACTGACATTAACATTAACGAATTAACATTAACTTGAGGAGGTAGCCTGTGGCCTGTGGACGAAAATCTACACAAAGCAGAAGAAAAAGTGTTTCTAATCAGCGTTTTTATGAATTAATGAGGTAGATTTACTCCCAAAAAACGCACGCTACTTCAATTGTCACAAATTATCAGTTGTGGAGGCAGCGTCCACCAGCTGCTGCACATTAGCAGGACCCAAGCCTCCACGCGCACAGACAGTACCCACACACACATACACACACACACACATACCCACACACACACATATACACACACCCACACACACACACACACACACAGAGACATGTGCACACATACGCGCACACACACACACAAACGCACACATGCATGCCTACACGTATACACACACACACATACAGAGACACGCACGCACACAAACATGCACACACACACACACACACACACACACACACACATGTACACGCATGTGTCCTTGCACACAGAAACATGCACACACTCATGCACACATACATGCATGCACACGCATATACAGTATGCACGCACGCAAACAGACACACACGCATGCAAACACACACGCGCATGCACACACACACACACACACACACACATAGGCAGTTTAGTATGGGCATGGATTAGCTGAGCAGGCATATCTGCCTCGGAAATTAATATAAGGATTTTAAAAGGCCCCATGGCCGCCCAGCAAGAAGAAGACAAATGACCAAAGTAGGTGCGCTCCACTAATGAGCACGCTGCCATTGTTGCGCCCAAACTGCCAATTGTTAAGAGAAACTCCAGCCAAGCTAGCGCCAGAACACACCCATCTTCCCCTTCCCTGGGATGCAAGTGCCCCTCAAGCTCAGGACTGGAGTGTGTGTATGTGTGTGTGTGTGTGTGTGTGTGTGGTGTGTGTGTGTGTGTGTGTTTGTGTGTCTGTCTCATTACCCATAATGTGACAATGCTTAATTATTTTACCTTAATGAAGCACATTGTTGTTTGTTGGGTGTCACGGGGACGGCTGTGGAATGAAATGATGCCGCCACACATTGGCACACATTCCGCATGTGTGTGTGTGTGTGTGTGTGTGTGTGGGCTACGACGCTAGACTCTACTTAATTAGAATGAGCAGTGACAAATACGTTCAATCAGTCCAGAGGGCTAACCCAGCTAGACTCAAAAACAATTGTGCCATTGCTTAAAATGACAACGGATTCCCTTTCCTGGTAGCATTCCACAAATCCCTGATTCAACAAAAAAACCCAAATAACATGCCAACATAACCCCACCCCCACCTCCTCCCCCAGGATGTGTTGGAGTTGCTTTGCTATGCTAATGCACTAAGCTGACAATCACGGCTGGCTGGCTCCAACGCCGCAAACGCCGCTCATACAATTCATATTTTTTCGGTGGGGTCTGTAGGTTCGGCAGCGACCTCCACGGGCCTGGCTGGGACACCACCCCACCCTGGACGACACCCCCCCACCACTTCTCAGGTCCCGGTCACGTGACGGCAAGGTCCTTGATGTTATCAAAGCAATGCCGCCCCCCCCCCCCCCTGGTTTAATCAATGAGAACACAGGAGCGACCCCCCTCCCCCCCACCACCCCTCATCGCCTCCACCCTCCACCTCCACCCCCCCCCCGCTAATGTGTCCCCCCCCCTCCCCTTTCATCTGCTGTCCCGATCTGTGCTCTACACAGAAGGAGACGGCCCATCACAGACGTCGCAAACCCAGGTGAGTAGACAGGCAATTTAGGTTTGACTTGTACAGTATGTAGTATGAAGCACTGATCATACTCGGGTCGTACTTCTCCCGTGACGAGTGGTGAGTCTAGAAGGAGCCGCTACAGAACGGTTTGTTGTTGTTGGCCGTGTACATTCAAACGTTGTTGTTTGACCTACAGGTTGACTGAACTGTTACTCTTAAACACATCACTAAAACTGACACTTCCCTGACGGAAGACGTAACCGCTCCGTAACCTGCAGGAACTCCCTAGTGGTGGGTGGGGGGGGGGGGGGTAATTGAAGCGGTAATTGAAGCGTTTCTAGGGTTGTATAAAAACCGTGATAGGATGACAAATCATATGGATTCCCTGCAAGTAGTCCAGCCATGTTGTAATTGGATATTAAACGAGGACTGCGAGAGTTAACGCTCTTAATCTGCAAAATGTCTCTTCACCTGTGGCAGCTGCCAGTGTTAACCTGCCACACCTGGGTTCAACCTGGAGCCTGTGATGATGCAATCTAGTGACGCCCATAGAGAATGCATCAAAATAAAATACTTAAGAGATCTCTGTTAACTGACTCTGATGGGGACTGTGGTAGATAGGGTTAGTATATTGTGAATATCTAACAATGCACTACAAAAGAGATTTTTCTTGATTATACTTGATGTTCACTTCACAAGCACTTTGAGAGAAAATTAATTGTTTCTCTAAAACAACGGGCCAAACACTTGCCATAATGGCCTATAACGTCGACTCTGTTCCTCGGAACCGGGCCGCGATAATGAGAGTTAAAAGGAATATAAACATCAGACGAGACAGAGGCTTGTTAAAAAGTCAGGACACGGAGACCTGGCAAGAGGAGCCATATATTGACACTGGGTCGTGATTTTACTACTGCTTTTGTACTCCTCTCTCTCTCTCTCTCTCTCTCTCGCTCCAGGTATTGATAGCAGGTCTGTATAGCTCAAGCATCCCCTTTCTCTCGGAGAGCCTTGTTGAACCCGAGCGGCTGAAAGAAAGAGCCGGTGAATTTATCACGGTCGGGGGACGACACAATTACCCGGGGAGTGGCCGCACAAACACAAATCAATACGGCACAAAGCGGCCGGCCCATTGACTCGCACGCCGTGACGACGCGCGCACAGCAGCAGGTGGGCTTCCTCCAGAAGATCCCTCTATACAACGGGAGTGGATTATTGGACTTGGACAGGACTCTCGTGCACTTCTTTGATTTACCGTTGGGGTGGGATTTAACGTTATTAAGGAGCCATTGTTTTGATGTGGGGGGGCGGGGGGGGGTTTGGGCGGTAATGAATGGTGGCGAGTTAAGATCTACGGTTGGGGTGAGCGTCTGGTGGTGCCAGCCGCCTATGGTCCTCGTCCATTTGGATGCAGCTCATATAGGGGGGAGGAGGCACAGGGTGGAGAAGGTAGGGGTGGGGGGACTGGCAGGCAGACAGGTTGTGAGTAATGCATGTCATGTGACACGACACGGGGTAGTCTGCCCAAGTAACGGAACCCAAAAAACCCTCAATTGAACTGAACTGATCTTTAATCTGAAGAAAATGTCTTAACCGTTCACGCCTCCCCAAAAGGTTTACAAACCCTTTAGAATGATGAAACCATTGCTTCAGCGGTTACCCAGCACAACCCAGTGGCTTGTTGATTTGTAATGCCTCAACCATTTATGGTCATGGTGATTCTTACTTCCTTACTCCTTCCTTACTTCCTACCTGTGCTGGTCGTGTGTGTTAGTGACAGAACATCGTCATACACCCCACCGAGACCTGGCTGCCGATGGCTTGCGTAGTCAGTGTGTGCATGGGGCTGATGTTGTCCCCTGGTTTACCAGCAGGGGGCCCCAGTGAACTGGTAATGCATTTGCAAAGCAGAGAAGAAAGGAACTCAGGCTCTGTGACAACAGCAGGTTCGCTCTTCCCCGGACGGACCTTAGCCCCGTACGAGCATCCCAACCCAGCTAGGGGGGAACGAGGTGTCTTACCCAGCATGCACCTGGCACCGACAGCCCCAGGAACACCTCATACTCCTCAACTGTGGCTTTTATGTTGGGGTGTGTGTGTGTGTGTGTGTGTGTCACGGAGCAGGAGAGAGAGAGAGGGGCTGTGCATGTGACAGGACACAGTCAGTTAATTAATTAGGAAATGAGGCAGCCCATGGTTTTCCTTTTTTTTTCTTTTTGCGCTTTTAATGTGTAGTCACTGAGAACTGAAGGCGACGCGCTAACACGCGGTGGAGGAGGAGGAGGAGGAGGAGGAGCAGGCGGAGGAAGAGGAGGCAACGGAGCAGGCAGAGTGCTGGAATCTGAAGGGGGGATAAAGCGGGGCAGAGTAATAGATTTTAGCTGCTTGGCCACACTCACAACACCGCCCAGACACCGGGGCCTGCTACTGCTGTTTTCTCTTCTAATGGGGCTAGGCTGGAGGTTGAGAGGGGATGCATTTCAGGGGGGGGGGGGGGGGCAGATAGAGGGAGGGAAAAAAAGGTGAAGTCAGCAAAAACAAAATGCCGCCGTTAAATCATTTCTGTGGATCCTCTGTCAGAACAGTAATGGGAAACGTGCTCATCGTGGGGAAAGGTTAGCGCTCCTCCAAAACCTCCTCCCTTCTCCCAACAACACCTTGCCTGGCTTAGTCATCACCCCCCCACCCCCGGGGTCCCCTCCAAGAACAAGAACAGCTTTCTAAAGACACACACACACACACACACACACTTCCACACCACCACCCTAATCTGGCCCCGCCCCGGGGCCGAGGCATGAGGGATTAGGCCGTGCCCACAGTCCACCACAGTAAGCTGAAACCCATCTGGTGCCGCCGAGAGTGTGAGTGTCTGTCTGTCGTCGCCAGACTGTCCCGTTATTACGCTTGCAGCAGTGGAGAGACTCGTCAGTATAGAAGAGATCTGTCCTGCTGTCCAACGCACCAACACCAACGCTGCGGTGACGTTGCGCGGGCTAACCATGGATTCTAAGGAGGATGGAAAGTGGGGGATGTAGAGAGACGGAGAGGGAGTGAAATAAAGAGATGGGGCCAGTGCTGCTGGTGGTGGCGGAGTAACAGATGCATTACGAGACCACCCGCCCACGCTAGGGCTAAGCGGCGGTGGCGGCGGCCGCTGCGCGCCGTGTAAAAGCTAACCCGCAGACAAGGGATGGAGGGAAGCTGGGAGGGGATGGGGGTGTGGTGGGGGAGGCGGTGGGGGTGCACTTCCCAGGTGATAAATCAAGTCTGACAGAGGGCATTACACGCACAAGCAGGCCGCCGCCACCACACCCCTGGAACAATTAATTAGCCGGCTGACACTCACTTATCACCGTGGCAATAAGGTGGAAAAAGTCAAGAGTTTATTAAAGCTCCACTTAATTTGAAGAGCCAAGAGGCCGAGACACTTCACATAAAACAACAGCAGCGATGGTCACGTTCCATATTTCATTCTATAATTGCACGGTACACAATGAATGTCAACGGAATACCTTTAAAAAGAACTTCTGTAAGAAAAAAACCCCAAAAAAGATAAAAAAAAAGTTCAGTTCAAATGTTCCAAAACAGAAGGCAGGTGGTATATAATCAGAGAGAGAGAGCGAGGGGAAAAAACAAGCAGGTTTGAGTCTTTTCAATAAATACTGTACACTTCATCACACCACGATAAGACTGACGGCATTCCCACTCATATGGAGGACGTCACTCAGTGCCTAACTAAAAATGATAGAGGGTATACAGAATCAGACACAAGACACAAAACACACACATACACACGCATACTAAACAACCCACAACCATTGACGGGCAATTCAAGTGGGGGTGGTGGTCAGGGTTAGGCCGCGGGGGGCGGGGGGTTGCTTTGTCTCATGAGAAAACAACCATGTGGACAGAGCGCGTCCGGATGGGGGACAAAAAAGCAAGTGCCCATACGGCGCTGGCGAAATGCAATGCATCCTGGGGGTCTTGTGGAGGCTGCCGCTGGCATCCCAGGCAGCTGAGTGAGTGACGTGCAAGGGGGTGGGGGGGCAAAATGTGACACGCTGTCATGGAAGCCCTGACACAACTAGCAGGCAGCTGCTCTTGTTGATGCAGCTGAGTGTGTGTGTGTGTGTGAGTGTGTGTGCATGCGTGTTTGTGTGTGAGTGCATATGTGTGTGTGTGAGTGTGTGCATGCGTGTTTGTGTGTGAGTGTATATGTGTGTGCGTTTGTGTGTGTGCATGCGTGTTTGTGTGTGAGTGTATATGTGTGTGTGTTTGTGTGTGTGCATGCGTGTTTGTGTGTGAGTGTATATGCGTGTGTGTTTGTGTGTGTGCATGCGTGTTTGTGTGTGAGTGTATATGCGTGTGTGTTTGTGTGTGTGCATGCGTGTTTGTGTGTGAGTGTATATGCGTGTGTGTGTTTGTGTGTGTGCATGCGTGTTTGTGTGTGAGTGTATATGTGTGTGTGTGTGTGTGTGCATGCGTGTTTGTGTGTGAGTGTATATGCGTGTTTGTGTGTGAGTGTATATGCGTGTGTGTGTTTGTGTGTGTGCATGCGTGTTTGTGTGTGAGTGTATATGCGTGTGTGTGTTTGTGTGTGTGCATGCGTGTTTGTGTGTGAGTGTTTGTGTGCATGGGGGGGGGGTACGGCAATACACTGGGGACCTTGAAGAGAAAAGCAGGCTTTGTTCCATCTTTTATCCCGCGGATTTGACTGACAATTGAAAAAAAAAATAAATAAATACGAATGAAACCTAGAACATTCCCAGACCGCTACAGGCATTCCTCTACTTTAAAGGTCAACCGTTTAACTACTTTACTCATACCACTAACAGTGTTCATCGTATATAATCCATACTCTAATGCTAAGGTTTATTCCATTGGATAGGGCTCCTAAACTAAACAGCAACATGTCCTAATGGGCTCCCTTCAGCGACCGACGATGAGGCCACTAAAGCATCTGCGTTGAGTCCTCAAGCCTCGCGGTGATGTTGTGTCCGTAATTAAAGGCATTCATGTTGAGACGCACACAGACGTTGATTGGCGGTGATCAATACCAATGATTGGCACATGATGATGAGGAGAAGGAGGAGGAGGAGGGGGGGGAAGAGGAGGCGGAGGAGGCATGTGGGGGCGAGTTGAAAGGGAGCAGGGTGCTATTCTATGCACAGGTCTGAGATAGTTGGGGCTTAAAATCACTTAAAACACACATGGAGAAAGCAGAGAGGGTGGGGGGGGGGGGGGGGGGGGGGGGGGGGGGGGGGGGGGGGCGCATGCGTTTCTCGGTCAATCATCCCGTACATTTACACGTGTGTGTCAGGAGTGATGCGATGATGTCTCGAAAGTCCAGGAAAAACACACAAAACAATGCAGCAGTTGTCTTGTCTAATCGCATTTGAGGAATGCACCAGGCTCCAAAAATAAAGAACCACTTCCCCCACGATTATGTTTCCTTTGTTTTGAGACGCTGACACTTTTGTCCCGGATTTTCATTGGTCGTCACCGGCGTCGTCGTTCCTCTTTGGGAGGGGGGGTGGGGGGAGTAACACGAGTGTGTGTGTGTGTGTGTGTGTGTGTGTGTTTCTGAGGCGGGACAGGGGTGGCATCTTGTTCTCCCGGCCTGAACCGAAGCGGCAATCTTCAAACGTGGGGGCCAATTTTTGCTCTGTCCCTCTCTGTGTCTCTCGCTCTCCCTCTCTCTCTTGCTCGCTCTCTAAGCCCCATCGGTCATCGGTCCCGTGTTTCTAGGGGAGGAGGGTGGAGGGTGGAGGAGGAGGGTGGAGGAGGTGGCTGCCGCTGGGACTCTCACAACCTGTGCAATGCAAAGATACAAAGAGGTCAGCGGGCAGCACACCTCACCTAAGCCCCACCTCACACGCCGTGCCTTAAGGGCCAAGCTAAAAAGATACATCCAAAAAAAAATACAAATGACAACATTTCGGTGTTTGTCGGACAAGCATATGAAAATTATGAGTTGCTCATAAAATGTCTGATCTGGGGTTGCAATATAGGTCTATAGGTTCATTGGATGTGTTCACATTAAAACCTTAAAAAATCGTAAAGGGGCCCTACTATACCACCAGGTGTGAGTGTGATGAGACATTACAAGCCGTTTCAAATTGTCATGTGACTAAAATTGTGTCTTAGTGACAAGTGGGAGTGTCCATTAAGCTGACTACATCAGACTACCAGCCTACCCAGTGGGCTCTACCAACTGGTGAACTGCTCTAGTCAGCATATATCTAGGTGGACACTTCCACTTTTTGTCACATGACATGAGTTTTGAAATAGCTTGTAATGGTTAATCACGCTCACACCTGCTGGTATAATAGGGCCTCTTTAAAAGACTCCTTCTGGGATCTTTTTGTCATCCAAGGCTATGGGATATGCGATGTCATAATGATAAGGTGGAATTCATATTAGTTGTGTATGTTTTATAGGGGACCGCGTTGGCAGCATAAGTGGTGATTGACTACAAATATCAGATAATATTTAGTAATGAAATTCGGGAACAACAAAAAACTTTCAGTATGTTTTAGAAGAGAAGGAATGCTTTGAGCGATCAGTCAGGATAACACATCTGAGATCATATCTAGATTTCTGTTGATCTTCTGTTTTAACAATTGAGTCTGGGTAGGGTTAGCAGGTATAATTTTGTCCTTAAATTCAGTTCTAAAAGCAATATTGGTTTGGGTAGATGATAAGAGTGGACCGCTGATTGCTAGGTCAGGATCTATAAGAAAGCCTAACCATAAAACAAGTTATGTAGTTTTTATCATCGATATACCAATAGGGAGTCAAACTATTCAACTATTTACTCACATTTCTTTGTATTCACTATTTTCATTTAACAAAAAAACGCATAGATCGGAAAAATAATCAATTAATTAACGATTTCACGACACACTGCATCCTTTTCCCGAAATAATCAGAATATCGTAACAGTGCTAGTAATCAAATCGCTGGGGTCACAGTCGTACACCCCTTATATTTCCAATCAGTGCAAACAATTATCCGTTCGGGAACCGAAGCGCATCACAAATTCAAAGTCAGTCAGGAGTAAAACGAGAGAGTTCTCCCTACGTGAAGAGTCACAACAATACAAACACAAATCAAAAGGAGGTAGATGTCAAGTCAGCCACCCATCGTCCCACCCGGTGGTTGCTGGCCTCACCCCCCCCACCCCCCCCCACACACACACACAGAGGTGGAGATGAAATGTACATGTTTCTAAAGTGTTAGCCCACACCTGAGATCCCGGCCAAAGGAACACAATACATTGTGCTATTCATTATGTCTTAATGAACTGTGCCGATGTGGCAGTCCAATAGTGTTGGAGGTGGGGGGGGACGGGGCCTAGGGTTTGGGAGGAGGGGGAAGGGGGCAGGTAACACCCCCCCCCCCCCCCCTCCCCTAGTGCTGTGGAGCTAAGGCAGCGATGCCCTAATGAAGACTGAACTTTAATCATCAGGAGGATGTGGTTCCCTAGCGACAGCTCTGCCCCCTCTCCCACCACCCCCCCCCCCCTCCCCCCCCCTCACCCCCCACCTCCCCCGCCCCCCCCACTGACACTTACATTCACTGCTCTGAACCCTCTACCCCTGCACAGATCTATTCCCCTAACGTGCCGCTGCTCACCCACGTGCACACATACACACTGAGACACACATTGAGACACACAAGCGCGCATGCAGGTAGAGACCCCGGCTCACCTGACGAGGTTGTCGTTGTCACCCGGGCCCTTGCAGGTTGTGCACTCGGTGCGCGTGTCGTCAGCTTTGGGCTGCTGCTGCTGCTGATGATGCTTCTTCTGCAATGCGGACTGCCGCTGACGCCGTTCCCGCGGCGGCGGTTCCTATGGAAACACAAGGCGGATCACGAGCAAGAAGAGAGGGGAGAAAGATAAGGAGCTTGCGACGTGTGTGTGTGTGTGTGTGTGTGTGTGTGTGTGTGTGAGCGAAGGCCTGTGGTGGTGGTGGTGATGATGAAGGAAAAATTGTAGCCGCGGTGGAACTGACGGGCATTGTGGGATCGGTGTGACGTCGAGCACATAAATGTGTGTCTCCTTGTGAGACACCAGGTGACTTGAACAAACCTCAAATTTCTCCTCTCGGTCCTCGCACATGGGCAGCCTCTTCCTCTTCTGGCCCCGGGTTCTCTGAGGGAGAGAGAGAGAGAGAGAGAGAGAGAGAGAGAGAGAGAGAGAGAGAGAGATTAAAAATACCCCACGCTCTGGAGGAGAACCCCGGCCCCGGGCCCCGGGACCATGCCCAGCACCCTGTCGGGAGACCTCTGGAGGGTTAAGCCGCGTCATCTCCCTCTCTCTCTGTACCGCACAAACACCGCAGCTACCCGGCCACACCGCTTCAATGCGGCATTTATCTCCAAACGCAAGGCATGCCAGGGCAGCCGCTATAAAAGGGGGGAGGGGGGTGGGGGGGTGGTTGCTTGCTTTGAATTTCTTATGCTTTTTATTTCATTATGAGTTCTTATTTATTCATTTATTTACTTCACCAGGGCACCCGGGCGCTGGCACTTCTCTAAAGCCGGGTTTCAATTTATCAGGGCCAGCTAATCGACCACCCGCTGGTGTGTGTGTGTGTGTGTGTGAGCGTGAGCGAAAGAGAGCGTCTGTGTGTGTGTGTTTGAGGGGAAGGCGTACATACATACACACACACACACAAGTGCATTGGGTGGCGGTGCCCGACGTAACTCACCACTAGCACCCTTAAGCCTCTTGCCACACCCCCGGCTGGGTGTTTTAATGCCCTGCCGTGGGTTAGTGTCTACCCGAGGAGAATCTTTTAATGTCAACCTGTTATCCCGATTTTATTTAGCGTACATGGGAAAGTTGCAGCTGTAAAGGGAATTAATGGCACGCGCATCCACTCACTGATCCCTCGCACGGCAAGGAGGAGAGGTGTGTGTGTGTGTGTGTGTGTGTGTGTGTGTGGTGTGTGTGTGTGTGTGTGTGTGTGTGTGTGTGTGTGTGTGTGTGTGTGTGTGTGTGTGTGTGTGTGTGCACACTTCCTTATCTTCAAGTCGGCGTGCGCAGGCGGGATATCGACAGGCGTTTTTACATGAGAAATTATGCGCCAGCGAACAGATTTAATGCGCAAATGGCGAAAGAAAATACGCCGATAGCTTTTTAATGATTGGTCCTTATCGTGGCTCAGTCTCCGATTTGTCATGGGAGATGATGTCTTTTTTTCCCATTACCATGCTGACTTTTGGGTGCTTAACGTTCAGATTAGCAGCGACATGCAGAAGTGGGTCGTCGTTTTTATTCATTAATTGAAACCAAGAAAGATAGAGGTGTAGAGATAATGAAGGGCTGAACATTGCTCAGCCAAAAGCATTGTATTTATACTATTTATACATTATGATAACTTGCACACTGGTTGAGAAGTGAGGCCGGCTCAATGAACAATGGAAAATCCTAATCTTTAATAAACTACAATTACCTCCATAAAACTGCAATACAAAATTATACATAGGGGGAAAAAAATAGAATAATCACTATCCATATTTTCTCGGGCTGTAAGAACATATCAATACTCTTAAGTGCTCGATATACTTAAGCGATTATGTTTTGTGATACCAATCTATTCACCAAAACACTATTGATTTTTAGTCAATAGCATGCAGAGATTTGTGGTTCATTGTGTGTTGTGTTTTAACCACTAGACAGCAGTGTTGTACTCTATCTTCAGCCATTTGACTCCCACTCCAAGATATCGCCTTGCTTTGCAATGTCGCAATATGTTGAATCGTAACCCCTGTATCGTGATAAGTATTATATCGCCAGATTCTTGCCCATACAGGGCCCTAATATTGTCCCAGTACTTTTATTTCTGGAACATTGCAATGGAACATTGCACAGCATAATGGAAGGCGTTACACAACACAAACGTATCTCGGGGAAATGCTAAGAAAGAGTTTAAGGCGCGCGGTCAACCTCAACAACAGCCATTTTTTTAAATCTGTAATTGCAGCGACCGGGCACGATTCACTGCTACCTGCGACGTGCACGATGGCCCTGCTATTTGTCAATGAGAAATGGCCCAAATTACACTAATGCATCTTGTTACCGCGGGATCCCATGCTCTGTTAATTTTGCTAATCCTGCGTGCAGTGACTCAAGCTTGTTACAGATGCAGCCGTGTACTTAATTAAAAGATAGATTTTTTCTTTCTTTTTTCTTTCTTTTTAGCCCCAGTCTTATGAACTTGTGTGTGTGTGTGTGTGTGTGTGTGTGTGTGTGTGTGTGTGTGTGGTGTGGTGATGTGTGAGTGTGTGTGTGTGTGTGTGTGTGTGAGTGTGGCTGTGTGTGTGTGTGTGTGTGTGTGTGTGTGTGTGTGTTTCAGCCGAATCATGTGTCCTATGCATTGCTGAAACTTCTCCGGACGTAATGCGTCATTCTGATGGATTAGAAAAAGGATGCGGTGTGTACGTAGACGGCCCAGTTTTGTTTGATGGTCGGTGCCGTTGCTGGAGAGAGACGGCAAAATGATCTCGGGCAGCCAGTTGGCAGAGTTCTCACGGTTAGCATTCATAACGATAAGTGCTCCATCTGCCGAGTGGTGGCAAAGCCAAAGGAGGCAGATGGAATTGTTTTCACAATCTGTTTAAATATGTTGTCGATTTTATCCCCCCCCTCTCCACACTCCTGCACCCCTCCTGATTTTTTCTAAAACCGCCACCAAAGCTCCATCACACGCTAGCTAGCATCAAGACCAAGACGTTAGTCGCTGTCGTTGCAGTGATGTTGTTGTCGTTATTCTGGTGGTTGCTTTTGTGAGAAAGGTGAGTGTGTGTGTGTGTGTGTGTGTGTGGGGGGGGGGGGGAATCTTTTGAATCCTTGGAGCGCTTGGCGGCGGTAATGTGGTGCGTTCACACGGGTGGCAGCTGTCCGCTTCTCTCTCTGTCCTGCATCCACGTCCCCGTAGGAGCAACAAACAAACAGAGATGTACCCACAAACAAGACGCAAACAACAGAGCGGCGCTAAACCTTTCGCTTGCCGGGTGGTTCATCTGTCCTGTTTGGAGAGTCCAGACCTCAGTGTTTAAGATGGCACTAGCAGCAGCCGGAGTTCCTGGCTGTGAGTGACGCACACATATATACACGTAGATACTACATCCGGGTGATTTGGGAGATTGGTCTCTGCCGCCGCCATCTTGCTCAGGGGTTCTAACTTCTGACCTGTTGCGTCCCATTTCAATAGTACAAAATGCCAGGCTTTTGCACTGCTGTTTGATGCTCCAAAGAAAGAAATACCAATACTATATATGAATTCCAAACAGGGAATAACTTTTTATATTTTTTGTTTTTGGTATTTGACAGTATTTTAACAAAGTATCCTGGATCATGAATACATTGGCATTTATAACAAATCAAACTGCTTCAACTTGACTTGCATGCATGCAGGTGGCGTGGCTGCCCCTGACCAATACGGCTTGACAATATTACATCGGTCCAGTTTAGCTGAAAACACGTGTCACACTCAAGGTCCACAGGCAGAATCTGGCCCGGCACATCATTTTATGTGGCCGACGAGAGCTTGCAAAACATATAATTAGCTTATTATACAAATCAGGTTGGCCATCGGGAGGACCGGGAGCTTTCCCGGTGGCCTGGCCGTCTATATAAGCACATTCCTTGTTTGCAAAAACTAAGGCGATAAAGCTGTTTCTGATTCTGAGTCTATATGGCCTGCACGTCGCAGATTACAAAAATAGCCGTAGTCGGGCCACTGAACGCACGCGCCTCCGTTGCTTGGACGTCGACCTACAGGTGTTGCTATTCATTGTGTCTGTTTCTCTATTCTATTGCGGACGACTGTATGGGGGGCCGCCCCGCGCCCACAGTCCGAACTGAGTTAAAATAAACAAAGTCTAATCAAAAAGAGTATTAATGCCCCAATCTGTGTTAAAAAGACCCAATAGTCACAAAATTTGAATTAAAAACAAAAGAGCAGAAGCATAAGCAACGATTGAAAGGATGAGAGCCCCAGACAACAAAAGAAGGCGTGAAGATGAGCTTATGTTCCAGCCTTTCACTAAAATATCCTATGTATTTAGAGCACATTATAATTTGCTTATCCTACAAATCAGGCGGGTCATTGGGAGCACAGGATGTTTTCCCGGTGGCCTGGCCGTCTATATAAGCACATTCCTTGTTTGCAAAACTAAGGCAATAAAGCTGATTGTGATTCTGATTCTATATGACCCGCAGGTCGCAGATAAAAAAAAATGCCCATAGTCAGGCCACAGAGCTAGAGGCGGGCCAGACGAGTGCTTAGTTTTGGTGGCGTAATATTTGGATGACGTGGCTGTCACCAGTGCTTGGGCAGGGGCGGGAAAAAAAAAATCACCAGAATGCAGGAAATTAAGTCTTTATAACAAAAAATGTCTTGGTGGACCATCCGCGTTGTTTGGCCTGGCCGTTCGAGAGTCCCGTATATTTTATGAACAGTAAAAATAATATACAATTATTTTTTTTTAAAAACATAAGAAGTTTTGGATCCTCTGTGTGTCATTCAAGCAGCAAAATACTTCACAATTCACACAACTTGGCACGCTAGTGAGCAGAGAGTGAAAGTGAGAGAGAGAGAGAGAGAGAGAGAGAGAGAGAGAGAGAGAGAGAGAGAGAGAGCGACACCGACGAGAATACACAGAGTCCTGCAGAATCCGGAATCCAGCAGATGGAGGGGAGTCCGCGTCCGGGTTTTGTCACGTACAATTTTTATTCTTAAAATGGCCAACCCCCGGCATTACACCGCAAACCTCGGGAAAGGGGAAAGGGGCAGAAGAAAAGGAGGAAGGAGGAGAAAGGGAGGGAAGGAAGGAAGGAAGAGGAAGAAAGGGAGGGAAGGAAGGAAGGAAGGGGGGAGGGAGGAAGAGGAGAGACGCTCCTTCCCCCTTCAAAATGGGGTTTCACGGTTTTCCGTCCTTTCAGAGTTTGGTAAATAATACATACCAGGTACTGTAGATCCGTCCCTCCGTGTCTGAATCGGCACCAGATTCAGACACAGAGAGAAGAGTTACCCCGTCAACCAAACATTGAGGCAGTGGTGTGGGAAGAATGGACGACAATGATTGACGCGTCTTTTACTGTAAGGATTGCAATATAGGGGCATTTGTGTGTGTGTGTGTGTGTGTGTGTGTGTGTGTGTGTGTGTGTGTGTGTGTCAGTTGTATAAGTATTCTGCTTCCACTCAATATTTATTTGTGACAGTTACTAATATTTTGAACATTACATGTCATTATTTCAGAATCCCCCGGGGACTGGGGTGGCCTGACTGGGACTATATTTCCCGGCCTGAATGATGTTCCCCGTCCGGCCCTAAATTCTACAATAGTTGTACACTTTAACGTCTGCTTGCAATTAATTTTCTAGGACATCAGCTTTCACAGCAAGTTATTAATTAAGATATTACTAATACCAATAATAATCGAATGTAGAGGCAACAATGTAATATGATAAAGAATAGATATATTATATAGTACTCAATTTCATCCCGGGCCACATCAGCATTATAGTTGCCCTCAAAGGGCCGGTTGTAACTGTAAGACTATATAAATATATCTACTCTTTATCATATTATATAATTGCCTCTGCATTTGATTGTTGATTATTGGTTTTAGTAATAACTTAATTAATAACTAGCTCTGAAAGCAGATAAAAACATAATTGCAAGCAGACATTCAAGTGTACAACTATTGTACAATTTAGGGCGAGACTGGGAACATCACTCAGGCCGGGAAATATAGTCCCAGTCAGGCCATCCCAGTCCCGGGGAATTGTGAAATGATGTTCAAAATATTAGTAATTGTTACAAATAAATATTGAGTAGAGGCAGAATACTTCACACACACACACACACACACACACACACATACACACACACACAACAAATGCCCCTATATTGCAATCCTTACAGTAAAAGACGCGTCAATCATTGTCGTCCATTCTTTCCCACACCACTGCCTCACTGTTTGGTTGACCGGGTAACTCTTCTCTCTTTGTCTGAATCTGGTGCCGATGAGATTCAGACACCGTGTAAGCGGTGTGCTCTCTCTCTCTGTTTCTCTCTCTGTTTCTCTCGCTCTCTCTCTCTCTCTCTCTCTCTCTCTCTCTCTCTCTCACTCTTGCTCTCTCACACTCACACAAAAGCGTGCCAAGTTGTGTGAATTGTGAAGTATTTTGCTGCTTGAATGACACACAGAGGATCCAAAACTTCTTATGTTTTTAAAAAAAAATAATTGTATATTATTTTTACTGTTCATAAAATATACGGGACTCTCGAACGGCCAGGCCAAACAACGCGGATGGTCCACCAAGACATTTTTTGTTATAAAGACTTAATTTCCTGCATTCTGGTGATTTTTTTTTTCCCGCCCCTGCCCAAGCACTGGTGACAGCCACGTCATCCAAATATTACGCCACCAAAACTAAGCACTCGTCTGGCCCGCCTCTAGCTCTGTGGCCTGACTATGGGCATTTTTTTTTATCTGCGACCTGCGGGTCATATAGAATCAGAATCACAATCAGCTTTATTGCCTTAGTTTTTGCAAACAAGGAATGTGCTTATATAGACGGCCAGGCCACCGGGAAAACTCCCGGTCCTCCCGATGGCCAACCTGATTTGTATAATAAGCTAATTATTTGTTTTGCAAGCTCTCGTCGGCCACATAAAATGATGTGCCGGGCCAGATTCTGCCTGTGGACCTTGAGTGTGACACGTGTTTTCAGCTAAACTGGACCGATGTAATATTGGCTCTGGAGGAGAACCCCGGCCCCGGGCCCCGGGACCATGCCCAGCACCCTGTCGGGAGACCTCTGGAGGGTTAAGCCGCGTCATCTCCCTCTCTCTCTGTACCGCACAAACACCGCAGCTACCCGGCCACACCGCTTCAATGCGGCATTTATCTCCAAACGCAAGGCGTGCCAGGGCAGCCGCTATAAAAGGGGGGAGGGGGGTGGGGGGGTGGTTGCTTGCTTTGAATTTCTTATGCTTTTTATTTCATTATGAGTTCTTATTTATTCATTTATTTACTTCACCAGGGCACCCGGGCGCTGGCACTTCTCTAAAGCCGGGTTTCAATTTATCAGGGCCAGCTAATCGACCACCCGCTGGTGTGTGTGTGTGTGTGTGTGAGCGTGAACGAAAGAGAGCGTCTGTGTGTGTGTGTTTGAGGGGAAGGCGTACATACATACACACACACACACACAAGTGCATTGGGTGGCGGTGCCCGACGTAACTCACCACTAGCACCCTTAAGCCTCTTGCCACACCCCCGGCTGGGTGTTTTAATGCCCTGCCGTGGGTTAGTGTCTACCCGAGGAGAATCTTTTAATGTCAACCTGTTATCCCGATTTTATTTAGCGTACATGGGAAAGTTGCAGCTGTAAAGGGAATTAATGGCACGCGCATCCACTCACTGATCCCTCGCACGGCAAGGAGGAGAGTGTGTGTGTGTGTGTGTGTGTGTGTGTGTGTGTGTGTGTGTGTGTGTGTGTGTGTTGTGTGTGTGTGGCGTGTGTGTGGTATGTGTGTGTGTGTGTGTGTGTGTGTGTGTGTGTGTGTGTGTGTGTGTGTGTGCACACTTCCTTATCTTCAAGTCGGCGTGCGCAGGCGGGATATCGACAGGCGTTTTTACATGAGAAATTATGCGCCAGCGAACAGATTTAATGCGCAAATGGCGAAAGAAAATACGCCGATAGCTTTTTAATGATTGGTCCTTATCGTGGCTCAGTCTCCGATTTGTCATGGGAGATGATGTCTTTTTTTCCCATTACCATGCTGACTTTTGGGTGCTTAACGTTCAGATTAGCAGCGACATGCAGAAGCGGGTCGTCGTTTTTATTCATTAATTGAAACCAAGAAAGATAGAGGTGTAGAGATAATGAAGGGCTGAACATTGCTCAGCCAAAAGCATTGTATTTATACTATTTATACATTATGATAACTTGCACACTGGTTGAGAAGTGAGGCCGGCTCAATGAACAATGGAAAATCCTAATCTTTAATAAACTACAATTACCTCCATAAAACTGCAATACAAAATTATACATAGGGGGAAAAAAATAGAATAATCACTATCCATATTTTCTCGGGCTGTAAGAACATATCAATACTCTTAAGTGCTCGATATACTTAAGCGATTATGTTTTGTGATACCAATCTATTCACCAAAACACTATTGATTTTTAGTCAATAGCATGCAGAGATTTGTGGTTCATTGTGTGTTGTGTTTTAACCACTAGACAGCAGTGTTGTACTCTATCTTCAGCCATTTGACTCCCACTCCAAGATATCGCCTTGTTTGCAATGTCGCAATATGTTGAATCGTAACCCCTGTATCGTGATAAGTATTATATCGCCAGATTCTTGCCCGTACAGGGCCCTAATATTGTCCCAGTACTTTTATTTCTGGAACATTGCAATGGAACATTGCACAGAATAATGGAAGGCGTTGCACAACACAAACGTATCTTGGGGAAATGCTAAGAAAGAGTTTAAGGAGCGCGGTCAACCTCAACAACAGCCATTTTTTTAAATCTGTAATTGCAGCGACCGGGCACGATTCACTGCTACCTGCGACGTGCACGATGGCCCTGCTATTTGTCAATGAGAAATGGCCCAAATTACACTAATGCATCTTGTTACCGCGGGATCCCATGCTCTGTTAATTTTGCTAATCCTGCGTGCAGTGACTCAAGCTTGTTACAGATGCAGCCGTGTACTTAATTAAAAGATAGATTTTTTCTTTCTTTTTTCTTTCTTTTTAGCCCCAGTCTTATGAACTGTGTGTGTGTGTGTGTGTGTGTGTGTGTGTGTGTGTGTGTGTGTGTGTGTGTGTGTGTGTGTGTGTGTGTGTGTGTGTGTGTGTGTGGTAAATAGTGTGTGTGTGTGTGTGTGTGTGTGTGTGTGTGTGTGTGTGTGTGTCTTTCAGGCCGATGTGTCCTGCATTGCATGCTTCATGAAACCGAAACCGTAATGAGCAGATCATATCAGAATGGATTTAAAAGAAAAAAAGGATAGCAAAGATATAAAGTGATACAGAGTAACGGAGCCCAGTTTTGTTTGATGGTCGGTGCCGTTGCTGGAGAGAGACGGCAAAATGATCTCGGGCAGCCAGTTGGCAGAGTTCTCACGGTTAGCATTCATAACGATAAGTGCTCCATCTGCCGAGTGGTGGCAAAGCCAAAGGAGGCAGATGGAATTGTTTTCACAATCTGTTTAAATATGTTGTCGATTTTATCCCCCCCCTCTCCACACTCCTGCACCCCTCCTGATTTTTTCTAAAACCGCCACCAAAGCTCCATCACACGCTAGCTAGCATCAAGACCAAGACGTTAGTCGCTGTCGTTGCAGTGATGTTGTTGTCGTTATTCTGGTGGTTGCTTTTGTGAGAAAGGTGAGTGTGTGTGTGTGTGTGTGTGTGTGGGGGGGGGGGGGAATCTTTTGAATCCTTGGAGCGCTTGGCGGCGGTAATGTGGTGCGTTCACACGGGTGGCAGCTGTCCGCTTCTCTCTCTGTCCTGCATCCACGTCCCCGTAGGAGCAACAAACAAACAGAGATGTACCCACAAACAAGACGCAAACAACAGAGCGGCGCTAAACCTTTCGCTTGCCGGGTGGTTCATCTGTCCTGTTTGGAGAGTCCAGACCTCAGTGTTTAAGATGGCACTAGCAGCAGCCGGAGTTCCTGGCTGTGAGTGACGCACACATATATACACGTAGATACTACATCCGGGTGATTTGGGAGATTGGTCTCTGCCGCCGCCATCTTGCTCAGGGGTTCTAACTTCTGACCTGTTGCGTCCCATTTCAATAGTACAAAATGCCAGGCTTTTGCACTGCTGTTTGATGCTCCAAAGAAAGAAATACCAATACTATATATGAATTCCAAACAGGGAATAACTTTTTATATTTTTTGTTTTTGGTATTTGACAGTATTTTAACAAAGTATCCTGGATCATGAATACATTGGCATTTATAACAAATCAAACTGCTTCAACTTGACTTGCATGCATGCAGGTGGCGTGGCTGCCCCTGACCAATATGGCGGCAATATTACATCGGTCCAGTTTAGCTGAAAACACGTGTCACACTCAAGGTCCACAGGCAGAATCTGGCCCGGCACATCATTTTATGTGGCCGACGAGAGCTTGCAAAACAAATAATTAGCTTATTATACAAATCAGGTTGGCCATCGGGAGGACCGGGAGCTTTCCCGGTGGCCTGGCCGTCTATATAAGCACATTCCTTGTTTGCAAAAACTAAGGCAATAAAGCTGATTGTGATTCTGATTCTATATGACCCGCAGGTTGCAGATAAAACAAATGCCCATAGTCAGGCCACAGAGCTAGAGGCGGGCCAGACGAGTGCTTAGTTTTGGTGGCGTAATATTTGGATGACGTGGCTGTCACCAGTGCTTGGGCAGGGGCGGGAAAAAAAAAATCACCAGAATGCAGGAAATTAAGTCTTTATAACAAAAAATCTCTTGGTGGACCATCCGCGTTGTTTGGCCTGGCCGTTCGAGAGTCCCGTATATTTTATGAACAGTAAAAATAATATACAATTATTTTTTTTTAAAAAACATAAGAAGTTTTGGATCCTCTGTGTGTCATTCAAGCAGCAAAATACTTCACAATTCACACAATTGGCACGTGAGAGAGAGAGACAGAGAGAGAAAAGAGAGAGAGAAGAGAGAGAAAGAGAGAGAAAGAAGAGAGAGAAAGAGAGAAGAGAGAGAGAGAAAGAGAGAGACAGAAAGAGAGAGAGACAGAGAGACGGAAAGAGAGAGAGAAAGAGAGAGAGACAGAAAGAGAGAGAGAAAGAGAGAACGGAAAAAGAGAGAACAGAGAGAGGCAGTGGTAGTGGGAAAGAATGGAATGATTGAACGTCTTTTACTGTAAGCATTGCAATATAGGGGCATTTGTGTGTGGTGTGTGTTAATACATGTTTAATATAGGGCAGTTGTGAAGTATTCTGCTTCTACTCAATATTTATTCGTAACAATTACTAATATTTAACATCATTTCATTTCAGAATCCCCGGGACTGGGGTGGCCTGACTGGGACTATATTTCCCGGCCTGAATGATGTTCCCAGTCCGGCCCTAAATTGTACAATAGTTGTACACTTGAATGTCTGCTTGCAATTATTTTTTCTGCTTTCAGAACTAATTATTAAGTAGTAAAACCACATCAAAATCAAATGCAGAGGCAATTATGTAATATGATAAAGAGTAGATATATTTATATAGTCTTACAGTTACAACCGGCCATATCAGCATTATAGTTGCCCTCAAAGGGCCGGTTGTAACTGTAAGACTATATAAATATATCTACTCTTTATCATATTACATAATTGCCTCTGCATTCGATTATTATTGGTTGTAATAACTTAATTAATAACTAGCTCTGAAAGCAGAAGTCAAAAAAATAATTGCAAGGAGACATTCAAGTGTACAACTATTGTACAATTTAGGGCCGGACTGGGAACATCATTCAGGCCGGGAAATATAGTCCAAGTCAGGCCACCCCAGTCCCAGGGGGATATCTGAAATGATACATGTATCAAAATATTAGTAATTGTATACAAACAACAACAACAACAACAAAAGCAACAACAACAGCAACAAACACAACAACAAAAACAACACAACAAAAGCAACAACAACAGCAACAAACACAACAACAAAAACACAACAACAAAGCAAACAAACAACAACAACAACAACAAAACCCAATAACATTATCGCTCTTCCCACACCACTGCCTCACTGTTTGGTTGACCGGGTAACTCTTCTCTCTTTGTCTGAATCTGGTGCCGATGAGATTCAGACACCGTGACGGTGTGCTCTCTCTCCTGTTTCTCTCTCTCTCTCTCTCTCTCGGTGCACTCTCTCTCTCTCTCTCTCTCTCTCTCTAATTTGTCTCTTGCGCACTCACACAAAATACGAGCGTGCCAGGTTGTGTGAATTGTGAAGTATTTTGCTGCTTGAATGACACACAGAGGATCCAAAGCTTTTTGTTTTTTAATAAAAATATATATATATTTTCACGTTCATAAAACATACGGCTCTCGGACGGCCAAAACGCGGATGGTCCACCAAGACATTTTTTGTTATAAAGACTTAATTTCCTGCATTCTGGTGATTTTTTTTTTCCCGCCCCTGCCCAAGCACTGGTGACAGCCACGTCATCCAAATATTACGCCACCAAAACTAAGCACTCGTCTGGCCCGCCTCTAGCTCTGTGGCCTGACTATGGGCATTTTTTTTTATCTGCGACCTGCGGGTCATATAGAATCAGAATCACAATCAGCTTTATTGCCTTAGTTTTTGCAAACAAGGAATGTGCTTATATAGACGGCCAGGCCACCGGGAAAACTCCCGGTCCTCCCGATGGCCAACCTGATTTGTATAATAAGCTAATTATTGTTTTGCAAGCTCTCGTCGGCCACATAAAATGATGTGCCGGGCCAGATTCTGCCTGTGGACCTTGAGTGTGACACGTGTTTTCAGCTAAACTGGACCGATGTAATATTGCCGCCATATTGGTCAGGGGCAGCCACGCCACCTGCATGCATGCAAGTCAAGTTGAAGCAGTTTGATTTGTTATAAATGCCAATGTATTCATGATCCAGGATACTTTGTTAAAATACTGTCAAATACCAAAAACAAAAAATATAAAAAGTTATTCCCTGTTTGGAATTCATATATAGTATTGGTATTTCTTTCTTTGGAGCATCAAACAGCAGTGCAAAAGCCTGGCATTTTGTACTATTGAAATGGGACGCAACAGGTCAGAAGTTAGAACCCCTGAGCAAGATGGCGGCGGCAGAGACCAATCTCCCAAATCACCCGGATGTAGTATCTACGTGTATATATGTGTGCGTCACTCACAGCCAGGAACTCCGGCTGCTGCTAGTGCCATCTTAAACACTGAGGTCTGGACTCTCCAAACAGGACAGATGAACCACCCGGCAAGCGAAAGGTTTAGCGCCGCTCTGTTGTTTGCGTCTTGTTTGTGGGTACATCTCTGTTTGTTTGTTGCTCCTACGGGGACGTGGATGCAGGACAGAGAGAGAAGCGGACAGCTGCCACCCGTGTGAACGCACCACATTACCGCCGCCAAGCGCTCCAAGGATTCAAAAGATTCCCCCCCCCCCCCGTACGGTTAACTGTGTCCGCACACACCCCCACACACACACACACACACACACACTCACCTTTCTCACAAAAGCAACCACCAGAATAACGACAACAACATCACTGCAACGACAGCGACTAACGTCTTGGTCTTGATGCTAGCTAGCGTGTGATGGAGCTTTGGTGGCGGTTTTAGAAAAAATCAGGAGGGGTGCAGGAGTGTGGAGAGGGGGGGGATAAAATCGACAACATATTTAAACAGATTGTGAAAACAATTCCATCTGCCTCCTTTGGCTTTGCCACCACTCGGCAGATGGAGCACTTATCGTTATGAATGCTAACCGTGAGAACTCTGCCAACTGGCTGCCCGAGATCATTTTGCCGTCTCTCTCCAGCAACGGCACCGACCATCAAACAAAACTGGGCCGTCTACGTACACACCGCATCCTTTTTCTAATCCATCAGAATGACGCATTACGTCCGGAGAAGTTTCAGCAATGCATAGGACACAGGCTGAAACACACACACACACACACACACACACACACCCCTGCACAGATCTATTCCCCTAACGTGCCGCTGCTCACCCACGTGCACACATACACACTGAGACACACATTGAGACACACAAGCGCGCATGCAGGTAGAGACCCCGGCTCACCTGACGAGGTTGTCGTTGTCACCCGGGCCCTTGCAGGTTGTGCACTCGGTGCGCGTGTCGTCAGCTTTGGGCTGCTGCTGCTGCTGATGATGCTTCTTCTGCAATGCGGACTGCCGCTGACGCCGTTCCCAGCGGCGGCGGTTCCTATGGGAAACACAAGGCGGATCACGAGCAAGAAGAGAGGGGAGAAAGATAAGGAGCTTGCGACGTGTGTGTGTGTGTGTGTGTGTGTGTGAGCGAAGGCCTGTGGTGGTGGTGGTGATGATGAAGGAAAAATTGTAGCCGCGGTGGAACTGACGGGCATTGTGGGATCGGTGTGACGTCGAGCACATAAATGTGTGTCTCCTTGTGAGACACCAGGTGACTTGAACAAACCTCAAATTTCTCCTCTCGGTCCTCGCACATGGGCAGCCTCTTCCTCTTCTGGCCCCGGGTTCTCTGAGGGAGAGAGAGAGAGAGAGAGAGAGAGAGAGAGAGAGAGTACAGGCGTCTGGTAAAGCAACGTTCCATAACCAGTGCTTCCTCTGTGAGTCGTACGTAACAGCAGTATTTGGACCTTTTAAGCAGGGGTGTCAACTCAATTTCATCCCGGGTCACATCAGCATTATGGTTGCCCTCAAAGGGCCGGTTGTAACTGTAAGACTATATAAATATATCTACTCTTTATCATATTATATAATTGCCTCTGCATTTGATTGTTGATTATTGGTTTTAGTAATAACTTAATTAATAACTAGCTCTGAAAGCAGATAAAAAAATTATTGCAAGCAGACATTCAAGTGTACAACTATTGTACAATTTAGGGCGGGACTGGGAACATCATTCAGGCCGGGAAATATAGTCCCAGTCAGGCCATCCCAGTCCCGGGGAATTGTGAAATGATGTTCAAAATATTAGTAATTGTTACAAATAAATATTGAGTAGAGGCAGAATACTTCACACACACACACACACACACACACACACACACATACACACACACACAACAAATGTGAATTGTGAAGTATTTTGCTGCTTGAATGACACACAGAGGATCCAAAACTTCTTATGTTTTTTAAAAAAAAATAATTGTATATTATTTTTACTGTTCATAAAATATACGGGACTCTCGAACGGCCAGGCCAAACAACGCGGATGGTCCACCAAGAGATTTTTTGTTATAAAGACTTAATTTCCTGCATTCTGGTGATTTTTTTCCCGCCCCGCTCAAGCACCTGTATATAGTCTGCCATGTGAAATATTGTG
>PIJE02001102.1:0-66313 GCA_002895965.2 Coryphaenoides rupestris | reverse complement strand
TATATATGTGTGCGTCACTCACAGCCAGGAACTCCGGCTGCTGCTAGTGCCATCTTAAACACTGAGGTCTGGACTCTCCAAACAGGACAGATGAACCACCCGGCAAGCGAAAGGTTTAGCGCCGCTCTGTTGTTTGCGTCTTGTTTGTGGGTACATCTCTGTTTGTTTGTTGCTCCTACGGGGACGTGGATGCAGGACAGAGAGAGAAGCGGACAGCTGCCACCCGTGTGAACGCACCACATTACCGCCGCCAAGCGCTCCAAGGATTCAAAAGATTCCCCCCCCCCCACACACACACACACACACACACACTCACCTTTCTCACAAAAGCAACCACCAGAATAACGACAACAACATCACTGCAACGACAGCGACTAACGTCTTGGTCTTGATGCTAGCTAGCGTGTGATGGAGCTTTGGTGGCGGTTTTAGAAAAAATCAGGAGGGGTGCAGGAGTGTGGAGAGGGGGGGGATAAAATCGACAACATATTTAAACAGATTGTGAAAACAATTCCATCTGCCTCCTTTGGCTTTGCCACCACTCGGCAGATGGAGCACTTATCGTTATGAATGCTAACCGTGAGAACTCTGCCAACTGGCTGCCCGAGATCATTTTGCCGTCTCTCTCCAGCAACGGCACCGACCATCAAACAAAACTGGGCCGTCTACGTACACACCGCATCCTTTTTCTAATCCATCAGAATGACGCATTACGTCCGGAGAAGTTTCAGCAAGCATAGACACATAGGCTGAAAACACACACACACACACACACACACACACAGCACACACACACACACACACACACACACACAACACACCACACCACACACACACACACACACACACACACACACACACACACAGTTCATAAGACTGGGGCTAAAAAGAAAGAAAAAAGAAAGAAAAAATCTATCTTTTAATTAAGTACACGGCTGCATCTGTAACAAGCTTGAGTCACTGCACGCAGGATTAGCAAAATTAACAGAGCATGGGATCCCACGGTAACAAGATGCATTAGTGTAATTTGGGCCATTTCTCATTGACAAATAGCAGGGCCATCGTGCACGTCGCAGGTAGCAGTGAATCGTGCCCGGTCGCTGCAATTACAGATTTAAAAAATGGCTGTTGTTGAGGTTGACCGCGCGCCTTAAACTCTTTCTTAGCATTTCCCCGAGATACGTTTGTGTTGTGTAACGCCTTCCATTATGCTGTGCAATGTTCCATTGCAATGTTCCAGAAATAAAAGTACTGGGACAATATTAGGGCCCTGTATGGGCAAGAATCTGGCGATATAATACTTATCACGATACAGGGGTTACGATTCAACATATTGCGACATTGCAAGCAAGGCGATATCTTGGAGTGGGAGTCAAATGGCTGAAGATAGAGTACAACACTGCTGTCTAGTGGTTAAAACACAACACACAATGAACCACAAATCTCTGCATGCTATTGACTAAAAATCAATAGTGTTTTGGTGAATAGATTGGTATCACAAAACATAATCGCTTAAGTATATCGAGCACTTAAGAGTATTGATATGTTCTTACAGCCCGAGAAAATATGGATAGTGATTATTCTATTTTTTTCCCCCTATGTATAATTTTGTATTGCAGTTTTATGGAGGTAATTGTAGTTTATTAAAGATTAGGATTTTCCATTGTTCATTGAGCCGGCCTCACTTCTCAACCAGTGTGCAAGTTATCATAATGTATAAATAGTATAAATACAATGCTTTTGGCTGAGCAATGTTCAGCCCTTCATTATCTCTACACCTCTATCTTTCTTGGTTTCAATTAATGAATAAAAACGACGACCCACTTCTGCATGTCGCTGCTAATCTGAACGTTAAGCACCCAAAAGTCAGCATGGTAATGGGAAAAAAAGACATCATCTCCCATGACAAATCGGAGACTGAGCCACGATAAGGACCAATCATTAAAAAGCTATCGGCGTATTTTCTTTCGCCATTTGCGCATTAAATCTGTTCGCTGGCGCATAATTTCTCATGTAAAAAACGCCTGTCGATATCCCGCCTGCGCACGCCGACTTGAAGATAAGGAAGTGTGCACACACACACACACACACACACACACACACACACACACACACACACCTCTCCTCCTTGCCGTGCGAGGGATCAGTGAGTGGATGCGCGTGCCATTAATTCCCTTTACAGCTGCAACTTTCCCATGTACGCTAAATAAAATCGGGATAACAGGTTGACATTAAAAGATTCTCCTCGGGTAGACACTAACCCACGGCAGGGCATTAAAACACCCAGCCGGGGGTGTGGCAAGAGGCTTAAGGGTGCTAGTGGTGAGTTACGTCGGGCACCGCCACCCAATGCACTTGTGTGTGTGTGTGTATGTATGTACGCCTTCCCCTCAAACACACACACACAGACGCTCTCTTTCGCTCACGCTCACACACACACACACACACCAGCGGGTGGTCGATTAGCTGGCCCTGATAAATTGAAACCCGGCTTTAGAGAAGTGCCAGCGCCCGGGTGCCCTGGTGAAGTAAATAAATGAATAAATAAGAACTCATAATGAAATAAAAAGCATAAGAAATTCAAAGCAAGCAACCACCCCCCCACCCCCCTCCCCCCTTTTATAGCGGCTGCCCTGGCATGCCTTGCGTTTGGAGATAAATGCCGCATTGAAGCGGTGTGGCCGGGTAGCTGCGGTGTTTGTGCGGTACAGAGAGAGAGGGAGATGACGCGGCTTAACCCTCCAGAGGTCTCCCGACAGGGTGCTGGGCATGGTCCCGGGGCCCGGGGCCGGGGTTCTCCTCCAGAGCCATGTGGGGTGGGGAGTGCAGGAAGGAGGGGGGGGGGGCATACATTAATCCACCATTAACCAAGAGAGTCACCGCAGAGACACTCGCATCTAGCACACAAACAAAGGACTAGCAACCGTTCTCCAAAAGATTCTCCAACAAAATTAAACAAGAAATAATGAATAAAGTGTGAGTATGTGGTATCTGGAGATCAAGCATATTACTGGTTGTATTACAGTTTTGCAGTGGTGGAAAGTACAGTACTTAAGTACTGTACAAATTGGAGGTACTTGTACTTTACTTGAGTATTTATATGTTCTGCTCCTTTATAATTCTACTCCTACTTTTTAATACACTACGTTTATCTGACAGTTTAAAGTTACAGATTAAAAATAACAATAGAATATATAATCAAGAGATACATTAGGATATTATTCTACCAATAGGCTTTATTGGGCCTTCACATTTACCAATTGCAACATTAAAGTGATGAACACCTTAATGCATCAATAATTATAATCCAATGATATAATATGTATTATTCTGAAATGGGCCATTCTGTACTCGTACTTAGTACTCGTACTGAAGTAACATTTTCAATGCATGACTTTTACTTGTAACAGAGTGAGCTATTACTACTTTTACTTCAGTAAAGGTTCTGAGTCCACCATTTCAGGATTGTAATAGGCATATTATATGACAAAACCATGATATGTTGCAGAATAAATGAATAGCATTCTAATCCACCATTATATATATTGAATGGAGACCGAAGGGTCGTATTGGCAGAGTCTTACCAACAACCGCAATGAAAAGACACAAAAAATCACAAAATGGGGAAAGAGAGCCAACCCTCCCACCCTTCCCTCCTGTCAAGTAAGATATCAATCTGGAGCATTCCTTTGGGAGGCAGGTCAGTATCGTGGCATCAGAGTGTGGTCGGGACAGATAAGTAGGATTTGTGGTGGGGTTGGAGAGGCTGTACATCCACTACTCTCACGGCAGACACAAAACCCAACACCGAACGCCACAGGAGTATACACAATGGTGCAGCGTGTGTGTGTGTGTTTATGTGTATGTATGGCCCATGAAAAGGACAGGCACTGGCTGGAGGAATTGTGTTAGACTCTAATGTTTCGATGTGGAGGATTTATGTTTGCAGGTGGATAACTCTAAGCAAAAAATGCCCAGTTTAAAAAAAAAAAGGGGGATTCTGGGCCATCTGGCAAAATAAATAATTGAAATAACTAAAAGTTCAGTCCGTTCAATCATGCCAGGTTACAAAATAGGGAAATGTTCAAGACGCCTCATTGAGCATATGCCTCCGGTCTATAATAAGCTACATACAACATGCTTGCTGTCTGTAGCTTTTCTAGGACTGTGTGATTGGAACTGAAATAAATCCTGTTACGGTTTCAATTAGGTTATCGGCATGTCAAAACGGTCTCTATCCAAAATTCTAAACTGTTTCTCGAAATTGGCTGTTTCTGCGTTTTTCAATTGCATTCATGTTTTTTAGGGATTTTACAATTAAAATAGCATGGCTTGGATTGGATTTGGATTTTCCCCTGAACCAACTCCTGATCACAATTGCAAGGTTTCAAAGCCAATCAGGGATCTGGGTGACATGCTGGTTCATACTAAGATAAACCATTTTTAACTATTTGACATGAAATGCATTCGCTGAAGACAGTGACAAGAGCCAAAGTCAAAACTACTTTTGAATTTCCCTTAAATCGACAAACCCTGAGTAGGATCTTTTTGGAGACAGGCCTAGTGTTCATGAGACAGAAGGGAGACGGCTATGTCGGTCTGTCATTGTATGACATGGTCAATGCGTTGGCGAGGCCAAACACACTTCAGTGCTCTTAACAACAGATGTGCCTAATTGCGGAGGAAAGGATGCTCAAGGAATCCAGCGTAGGCAACGGCAACAATAGCGATCATTGTTGTCATGCGTTCGGAAATGAGGTGAGAGAAGTTGTCCAGCAGCTTCTAAATGCCCAACCCATGAGGGAACTCATGAATTCTGTTGCGTGCTTTAACCCTAGAACACTTTAAAGGCAGTGACTGGCATATGCACAATTTTGGAATTATATTATACCGTATATCTGTTAATGTAAAAGTATTGCAAAATTAACTAGATGACATAAGTAAACCAAGAAACATGAATTAGGGGGTAAAGTAAGGGATAATCAACATGTAGGTGTGCGTCAAAGATGTGGTTCTTCGCCTCTACATTGTGCCTTTATCCAACTTTACTATTCCACTTATTCCATGGTCATTAGGCAATATAAAATAAAAACACACTTTTAAGTTATCTTACCATTATCATGACAAGGAATAATTCTAGTCCCTATATATATTATAACCGAGACGGTTAGTCACGGTATACATTAGGCCTACAATGGGGTGCTGTCTCCATCGCTGTAACTCATTACAAAGTATTACATAATTTTTCCCCAGCTTTGTCCCATTCTCCAAAATTGTTGTGTTCTCCAAATAGATTGTTCAGTCTATCTGGTTGATGAATCAGCTCTCATTGCTGCATTGACATGTAACATGTAAGCTTTGACAGCTGTGCTCTTTCATGTTGGTTTGGTTACAATTCGGGTAGCGGATTCATTTAGAAGTGATTCAACTTAAGCAGAACAATTTGTGCAACACACAGTTTTAAGGCACACCTGCCGGACAGCAGAAAAGACTATTCACCCAGACCATGGTATAAGCTGCGGATGGTGCAAACGTCAATCCCATAATAGCTAATGCTTTAGATGAGATGGTGCCATGTCCTAGGAAACAAACGTATGGTAATGTGTGGAGTGCTCTACTTGCATGTACATGGTTTGGTTGCCATGTGTCACGATCTGCCTCTGTTCCCCCTGCTGGTTGTTCATGTGTTTAGTTTTTTGACCCTCACCGTAGTTTACTTCCTACCCTTGTCTGTTGTTGGCCATTTTGTTTCTCGTTGGTTGATTAGCACTTCCCTTGTTTTTTAGTGTATCTGTTCATTCATTGTTTGCCGTTTTATTTTGTCTGCTTCTGGTTCTGTGACTTCCTGCCTTGTGTTGTTTTCCCGCCCTTGTCATTGTCTTCACCTTCATCTTCACTTCCCTCATCAGTGACTGTCTATTTATACCTGCCTCAATCCTTTGTTCTTTGTCAGATCCTTAGTTAACACAAAATGTCCGACAACAGACAAGGGCAGGAAGTAAACTACGGTGAGGGGCAGCGTCAAAAAGGCACATGAAAAAAACAAAACACATGAACAACCTGCAGGTGGAACAGAGGCAGATCGTGACACATGGTGAATGGCTTGTGGTCAAGCGAGCACACTGTGACCTTGCCACAAAAAAGGATGACCATCTTGAACTATATCATCAAGCCCATTAATTGGTCATCAACTCAAGAGAAAAATCCCATTATGTACAGTACGTATCATAATCGTAACGTAAACATTTACATTTACATTGACATTTAGGGCATTTAGCAGACGCTTTTATCCAAAGCGACTTACAAAGAGTACATTTGTTGAAGGAGAGGCAGCAATATATCACTGTGGTACCTGAAGATAAGAACAGAGCTGTTTTCCAGCATTCATATTTACGAGACGAATAGAACGAGTTTCATAATTGCCAAGTTGCCTGCATAAGTAGCTGGGCAGGCGTGTGATTCTAAGCATAACGTAACGTATACAACGTAACGTAAACATGAAAGGAATAGTGCAAATGACAAGTCACGTGGACTGATACTATACTGAACGGTGTTACCAAGTTGACACATTCACTTGTTATGAATATATTCACTTATTTTACTACAGCTTTAGAAGCATTAACTCAACAGTTGTTGATAAGCAACTAAAAATAATGGGAATTAAGAAAGAGATGCACACACAAGAAGGCGAACAATGGGAGCAGATGAGATTGGCTGGTCTCTCGGTGATTGTGCTATAGAAACACAAGCATGTGGAAAGACATTTACATTACATTTAGTGCACTTGGCAGATGCTTTTATCCAAAGCGACAGTAAATTTGTCGAAAGAGACAGCAATATATCGCTGTGGTACAAAAAGATACGAATAGAACAGTTTTCAAGCATTCATAATTGCAAGGTTAATAGAAACAAGTTTCATACTTGTTCTGTTGTTCAAAAAAGGTAATGCATGCAAATGCTAAAGTGCTAAAAGTGCCTCCAACCCAAAAAAATAAACACGCATAGCATGGGATCTCTACGTATGCTATGGCATGTCATCTGGCATCAAGAGACTTTACTGATACTCACACCTAGGGCTTGATGTCACGTCCAAAATCCTATCATAAGGTAATTTAATATCTCGATAACAATATATATCATGATACAGGCATGTTTTCTGGTAATTCAAAAACATGTTAGATGTAAATATACAGTATATACACATATATAATTATATTATTATTTTATATATTATTTTATATGTTATTTCTAGGGCCGGGACTTTAACGCGTTAATTACGATTAATTAATTACAGAAAAAATTAGGCGTTAAAATAATTAACACATTTTAATCGCACTTTATTTTTGCACTCCAAACACCACAGAACGTTTCTCAGTGGAAGAATTGGCGGCTCAAATATGGGCGGACCAGAAGAAATCGCGTTTGACCAGGGTTTTTTTTTTTTTTTGGTTACCATTTTAAAACTTAATACACATTTTGGTGTAATACATTAGACTTAAAAGCCTAATGTAGCTGAAGCAGCAGCTGGTTGGGGGCGGAGTTAACGAGTTGTTCCCGCCCATTGTTCTGAAGGTGAACGTGTGAAAAGCTTCAACATCTTTCAAGGGGTTTTTCTCTGCTTGTGGATTCCAGGTGTACCAACATTAAAATAGACAGATCTTCTTCAACTATTTTCAGATTTCAAAGTATGACACATCAGTTGAAAGCTTACAATCTGCACTTTCATAATCTGTAAAAAACTGAAAAATTACTTTCCCCCCTTCGTCCATTCATTGATTCACTCGTATACCAAAATCCATTTGAATTGGAAAATGTTGCTTCTCGTGTCAAATATTGATATGCGACTAAAATGTGATTAATTACGATTAATTAATTACAAAGCCTCTAATTAATTAGATACATTTTTTTTATCGAGTCCCACCACTAGTTATTTCATATAACCACAGGGTAAAGCCAATTTTTGTATACTCATTGTGACTTAAATACTTGACAAATGAGTGCAAACAGTCTGGTAAGTTCTGAAAATGAAATAACTTTACTGGACTTATGCCATATCACAATATTACGACATCCAAAATCTAAGACCATATCTTGTCTCGTATCACAATATCGATATAATATTAATAAATTGTCTCATCCTATTCACACCCAGAAAACATTCCTGTCATTATGAAATCTTAAGTGACATATTGTCTGTTTTTTGGGGGTGATAAACTATGAGATTTAGCGTAGTAGCTGAAATGTGTAAGATACACACCGTGACCCTCACTTGATGTTTCTTAGGCTCCGGTGACATCTCCTGTGGGATGAATTTGAGTGGTCCTTTGATCTGCCTCCTGGACCTCTTGGTGCCATCAGGCATTGTTTCCATGGCGATGTCGGCCTCGTCGCTGCTGGCCTGGTCGCACTCGGAGCATTGCCTGGAGGAGGAGGAGAGAGAGAGGACAACCAGCTCTTCTCTAGTACAATGTATTGATTCTATTATCTAAGAGGGACATCTCTGCTCTGCGGCAGAGTAAACACACTTTGATGGTGTCATCGCGTTTGCAAAGGTGAAACAAAATGGAAGACTTGGGTAACACAGACTTGGATATCATTCAGAAGTCCCACAGAAAATGAAATAATCGGATCACAAAACGAGACCAAGACTGGGGCCCCTGTTTGGACTGTACAGTGCTATATTCATCTGAAAACCCTATCATACCGTAACGATAATTTTTTCGACATCCACAAGGAAACAAATCAAATCTTCACAATTTTCTTATATTTTTGGTAAATCCTCTCCGCATTGTGCATCAGTGTATTTAAAGGGGCCCTATTATACCATGTGAGCGTGATTAGCCATTGCAAGCCGTTTCAAAACTGTCATGTGACTAAGATTTTCATTGTGATCACAAGCACAGAGTGTCCACCTAGATGTATGATATCAAGATCAGACTACCAGGACAGTACCAACTGCTAAACTGATCTAATATTTATACATCTAGGTTGACACTTGTGATGTCACTTCGTCACAGTGACAATTTGGTCACATGACCATTTTAAAACAGCTGCAAATGGCTAATCACACTCACACTGGTGATATAATCAGGCCCCTTTAACCATCAGCATTTCTACAAGAGGGGGAGACAGCACCACTGCATTGGAGACAGTGTTCCTTCCTGCATATTAATGGGGGAATGGCAGGAGGCGCCAGCCACGCTTACAGGTGTCCATGTCTCTGAACGCCCGTCGGCTCCAAAACTATTATCATATATTCATGCAAATTAAGTCGTGACATCATCCCCATGGAAAGAGCTTCTCAGGAGCGGGGTAGCTTGCCGGAACATTAGCTTGATGATAACGTACATTACGCTTCTCTAAGATAGGTTGGCTGCTCAGACAAGGCAGAAAAGTGAGGGGAAAAAAAGATCAAAATGAATAAATAAAAGGACGGTGACTAAAGTTTGTTATCTGAAGAAGTGGTGCTTCTTTAAAAGAAGGTGAACTATTGATTGAAATTCTATTAGTGCCTTGGATTTGATATAAGTAATATATACTATTATTACATAGTGTAGATGTTCCTCTCTTTATATGCATTCCCCTCTGCTTGGCTGTATTGTGGACTATTTGCTCTTACCTGTATCTGTATTAGCCTTAATTGGACCATGATGGAAATGAAATATGTTATATATATACAGTATACATTTAAAGATGAAGATGATTAGTTGTAAATAACAAACCAGCTGTGACATTTTGTTTCCCTGAAATAGCTGAGACACCATACAAAAAAAAGGGATGTATTTATTGTATTAATAAATTGTATTGTTATGTATTTGTGAGCCATGACTGAATAGTGCACATTATAGTTTCCCCATGTTCCTCACCAGTAGCTGTTCTTGCTCTTCTTGGGCATGCGTGTGAGCGGCGGCTCCAAGCAGCCCAGGTGGTAGTAGAGCTTACAGGTGTCACACAGCAGCAGCAGGTGTTGGTCTTGGTTCTTCTTACATATCCCACAACTGTGGTTGGGAAAATACATCTTTTGGTGAATATCGTGATTGCAATTTTTTCACCTGCTTTTTACACCCGACATTGAAAAAATGATTGATTTTCTCAAATGTTTAAAATGCAAACAGGACAACGCAGACGTGTGTGTCATTCCGCAACTGCAATTTGCAAAAAAACTGCAATAAAAATGTGGTGTAATAAAGCCCCTTTAAAAAAACATTTCAACAATGTCAACAGGAAGGCGCAGACGTGTGTTTCTTGCATGGCTTCATGCGTGACATTTAGAAATCGGCAGCAAAATATTTTGCACCTCCCCCCAGCGGTGGACCTTTTTTCTTCCACAGGGGTTTTTAAATGGTAACCGTGGCGACTACTTTACCTGTAGAGAATGGCCGGGAGGCTGGAAGACTTCCCAGGAGTTCCTCCGCCCCCCTCCTTCTTGTTGGGCTTTCGGTCTTTGGGGGCTTTCAGAATAGCTGGGGCGTTCAGTTTCTACATGACAAACAAAACACAAATAAATATAGATGCGCTGTGCCGTCCGCTATTGGTTACTCGGGATAAATTCACAGGCCAAAGCTTCCGGCTAAAAATAAACAGCAGTTTTGTAGCCAACTTGTCTTTTTTTAACTGCCATTTAGACTTGTGTTGCACAAAAAATGCGTATATATAAAGTTGGAAAAAAAAGTTTGGAAATGTGTGTTTGGTCTATTTGTTCTCTGTTGTTACAATGCTAATTGGCATTGTATTTTATATCGTTGGAAAGCCTGTTTATTTACCTTTACAAAGATGTCCAACTTGTCAGGATCATGCATTTGTGGGATGAGCAGGACAGCTGATTATGTGGGTAGCGCCCAAGTAGAATTTCCCCCATCTCTCCCCCCTCTCCTCCCCTCTCCTCTCCCCGCTTGCTCTCCCCCCTCTCCTCTCCTCTCTCCAGGGCCAATCACCATCACGGTGGAGGATGTGAGATGTGAACTCAGCAGACTACACCCAGGCAAGGCCGCGGGGCCAGACGGCCTCAGCCCCAGAGTACTCAAGTTGTGTGCGACTCAACTGTGCGGCGTCTTCCGGCACATCTTCAACCTGAGCCTGAGCACGACGATCGTTCCTGTCCTGTAGAAAACATCATGCCTGGTTCCTGTCCCCAAGAAAAGACACGCAAGCAGCCTCAGTGACTACAGACCTGTGGCCTTGACCTCACATGTGATGACGTCGCTGGAGAGGCTAGTCCTGAAGCACATCCGTGCACTAGTCGAACCATCACTGGACCCTCTGCACCCTCTGGGCCTACCAGCCCCGTATTGGAGTGGAAGACGCCATCATCTATCTGCTGCACAGGGCTTAGGCAGGCAGCGTTGTGAGAGTCACATTCTTTGACATCTCTAGCGCTTTCAACACCATAAAGCCTGCCCTGCTTGGGACTAAGCTACTGGACATGCAGGTGGACGCTCCACTAGTGGCCTGGATTACTAACTACCTCACAGGTCAGCCACAGTATGTGAGGCTGCAGAGCAACATGTCGGACACTATAGTGTGCAACACGGGAGCACCTCAGGGGACAGTCCTGTCTCCCTTCCTGTTCACACTCTACACCTCAGACTTCAGATACAGCTCACAGTCCTGCCACCTGCAGAAGTTTTCAGATGACTCTGCCATTGTGGGCTGTATCAGGAAGGTGCAGGAGTCCGAGTGCAGGAGTGTGGTGGACAGTTTTGTGGAGTGGTGTGGACTAAATCACCTGCAACTCAACATCTCTAAGACAAAGGAGTTGGTGGTGGATTTCAGGAAGCAACCGACTCACCCGAAACCGGTCAGCATCAGGGGGACCGAGGTGGATATTGTCGAGGAATATAAGTACCTGGGTGTTCACATAGACTGGACTGGTCTAAAAACACAGAGGCCCTGTATAAGAAAGGTCAGAGTCGCCTGTATTTCCTGCGGAGACTCAGATCTTTCAACGTCTGCAAAACCATGCTGCAGATGTTCTATCACTCTGTGATGGCCAGCGTCATCTTCTACGCTGTTGTGTGCTGGGGCAGCAGGGTGAAGGCAGCCGACGCCAACAGACTCAATAAGTTCATCAGGAAAGCGGGTTCTGTCCTGGGAGTGGAATTGGAGTCTTTGGTAGAGGTCTCGGAGAGGAGGATGCTGAGTAAACTACTCAGTATTATGGACAACGCCTCCCATCCCCTTCATGCCACACTGGTGTCATACCAGAGCACCTTTAGCCGTAGACTGAGATTACCAAGGTGGACCACAGAACGCCACAGGAGGTCCTTTCTGCCTGTGGCCATCAAACTCTATAACTCCTACCTATAACTCCCCCCCATACAAGACAATGAACACAGCAATATAATGTGCAATATTACCTCACTTTCCTCAGTATTACTTTCCTCAGTATTATGTGCAATATTAACATTACTGTCCAACATCACGTGCAATCCTCTATCATGTGCTATATTATTATTATTATTATTATCATGTTGTCTATAAATATTATCTATAACACTACCTCTCATCTCCTCTCGTCATCATGTGCAATATTCTTAATGTCATGTCCAATAATATTTCACTTCATTTATGGCAAATTGTTTTCGCCGTCTGAATATCTTATCTTGCCTACATATTTGTATATTTTAACTGTACATTTGCATATCCGTTAGTTTATTTTTATCATTCTGTTTGTTTTCCTTGTTTTATTGTACTGTATCGCTATGCAACCTGGCACAAGAATTTCCTCAATAAAGTTCTATTCTATTCTATTCTGTTGTGGCTGTGTATGGATCTTACACCAGTTACTGAGGCTCCTGACGGTGTATTAAATGAATAAAGTGTAAAATTGCCAATTTGTCTTGTTTGTTCCTTGTGACTGATGGAGAGTTCAGTCATTCAATCCACCAACAACTCAATCCCACAAATGCATGATCCTTACAAGCTGGGCATCATTGTAAAGGTAAATAAACGATATAAACTATATAAAATACAATGCCAATTAGCATTGTGAGAACAGAGAAATAGTCGACCAAACACAAAAACATTTTTCCCCCGAGTTTATATACATTAAGCATGCAACGATTCTCCAAATCCATGATTTGGTTCAGATCTCGATTTTTGAGCCACGGTTTGGTTTATACCTCGATTATATATATATAATTAGGGCTGTCAAACGATTAAAATGATTAATCGCGATTTTGTGTAGTTAATCGTGATTAATCGCGATTAATCCAAGTTTTTTATTGGCTCAAACTTTTTTTCCAATTGAAAAGCAGTGTATGTGTTGTAGCCATATGAATGGAAAATATAAGCAGCATCCAAATGTTATTTACAATAACAAAATCCAATATAAAACCCAAAATATTTGTAGCCACTGCCAGGGCAATTTCAAGTTTTATCTTAGTTAATTCCGGGGGTGCTCCGAATTAACGGAGCACCCCCCCCCCCCCCCCCCATCAGAACCGCAAATTGACGGACCCACCCCCCCCATCAGAACCGCAAATTAACGGATCCCCCCCCCCCACCATCAGAACCGCAAATTAACGGACCCAAGCAGATGGGCTACAGCAGCAGAAGACCACACCGGGTGCCACTCCTGTCAGCTAAGAACAGGAAACTGAGGCTACAATTCACACAGGCTCATCAAAATTGGACAATAGAAGATTGGAAAAGCGTTGCCTGGTCTGATGAGTCTCGATTTCTGCTGCGACATTCAGATGGTCGGGTCAGAATCTGGTGTAAACAACATGAAAGCATGGATCCATCCTGCCTTGTATAACGGTTCAGGCTGCTGGTGGTGGTGTGGGGGATATTTTCTTGGCACACTTTGGGCCCCTCCAATTGAGCATCATTTAAACGCCACAACCTACCTGAGTATTGTTGCTGACCATGTCCATCCCTTTATGACCACAGTGTACCCATCTTCTGATGGATACTTTCAGCAGGATAACATGCCATGTCACAAAGCTCAAATCATCTCAAACTGGTTTCTTGAACATGACAATGAGTTCACTATACTCAAATGGCCTCCACAATCACCAGATCTCAATCCAATAGAGCACCTTTGGGATGTGGTGGAACAGGAGATTCGCATCATGGATGTGCAGCCGACAAATCTGCAGCAACTGCGTGATGCTATCATGTCAATATGGACAAAAATCTCTGAGGAATGTTTCCAGCACCTTGTTGAATCTATGCCACGAAGAATTAAGGCAGTTCTGAAGGCAAAAGGGGGTCCAACCCGGTACTAGCAAGGTGTAGCTAATAAAGTGGCCGGTGAGTGTATAAAATAACATGAATGTAAATGTAAATGTGTTTTAATTAAATATATATATATAGTTTGACTGATTGAAAATGACATTTTCCATTGACAGTTTTGTTAATGGTAGACCAGATAACCCCGCCCAGTATCCGTCTTACACGATTGTTGAAATGTTGCATGAACTAAAACAGTGTAGGAGAGGGTTTTGTAGGTTAGTAGTAGGAGGTTAGTAGTAGTAGGTTCTGGTGGCCCCTTGCCCTGTATGCAGAGTGAGCAGGGACCTGCGGCAGATGCAGCGGCAGTTGATTGAGGGCCCGCATTTTCCGGACGCGTTGCTGTTGCTGCCGCACGGGTTAATTAGAAAAACGTATCTGGCTGGAGACCGACCCTGTCGCCACACAGACAAGCACCTCTCTGAGCTAGACTTTTATCTGGGTGCTCAGAATCTCCTGCCTGCTGCTCCGGGCGAAGCATCCCCGCAGAGATGTCTGATAGAAGGTGATAGTGGAGGAGGAGGAGGAAAGGCGGGGGTGGGTAGTGCCCAAGGGAGGCAACAGGGGCTATCTCTCCTCACAGTGGACTGCAGTTCCTTTGCATCAGGCCACGAGGGAAAGTGCAGAGCAGCTTCATCTTTAATTCATCAGGTTAAAAAAAGGTGTAGTTTGGAATCCCAATCCTGAATCCCCCCCTCCCCACCACCCCCCGCCCCCGGGATTAATACAGGATTATCGTATCCCATCTTATCTTTAGTTTATCATCAGGTTTAAAGTTCACAGGATGCAACTTAACGGCAATGACATTACTTAGTCGTTTTAATGAACAGGTGCGTAAACCATGATGATGATATGAGGCTAAATATCATCTGGGACCATAAGATTGTCTTTCACAATGTCACCTTCTCGTTACAATGAGGATTGCTAAAGATATATATCTCAAGACGAAGGAAGTACAAGCACCTCTGACTGCTAGCCCGGGAAACATTAACGCTTTTACTTGCCTAATGCTGAGAAACAAAGCAACGTCACGTTGGCAATATCAAACAACGGGGTCAAACACCATGCAACGCTATCAATGGCACCCCCACCACTACTTGTCGTCCTCAGAAATATTACCCGCTCCATCCCCTCACTCAAAACACTCTTATCAAAAACACCATTCGGGGACTCCTCCTCATTTCCATGCAGGCGGAATGAAAATGTTCCCCTAATGTTTTCTACTTGGGTTTCCGAGAGTAGCCCAGATCTCCCAGGGGCGACGCCGAGGAAAACACCCACTGTGCCAGCGAATGAAAGATGTGAGGCCCGGCTGGGGACATCAATAATTCCCCGGTAATGCATGGGGCCCAGGGATGACAAATAGTAGATGAAAATGTAGCAGATAGATGATGGAAGAAGATGGGGGAAAAAAGGAGGGGAAAAAAAGCGTATGGCGGCCTCGAGTGATGTCGCTACTTAAAACCGCGCATGTTTCTAATTAGGTGATTTATGGCACTCATTGGCGCAACCCCCCCCCTACCCTACCCCCACCCCGGTATCCCCTCCATTCTTCTGCACTGCCCGTGCTCTTGGCCGTGGCTACACATTGAATGAAGTCCTTTTATGCATCCTGATGTGCCACGGCTTACATAGATGGATATCCAGACAAATTATTACATATGTGGTTCAAGGCGGTGGTAGTGGTGGTGGTGGAGGTGGAGGTGGCAGCGGTGGTGGCAGGAGAGGCAATGTTTTAGCCTTAAATAACCCCATGTGAAGTCCCTGCGGTGAGTTAAAGAGGCACACACTATTATCCAGGCGCCCAGGACATGCTGGGTGATCGCAGCGATTGGAAGATGCTCCATGCCAAGAAAGGATGCCGAATTTAATACGCCCACGGCACAGAACAAGCTTCAGCCCGGGGTTTGCATGCAGACTGCAAAGCAACACGGAATGAAAGACAATAGGCATACAGGGTTGTTTTAGATGTCACGTCTTGAGGTTGGGGAAATGTGACCGTCGTTGGCGGGCGTAGCATGCACGTAGCATTTGCAGACTGGGGGAAGGGCATTTCTGGCTTGTCTCGCTTTTCAAAAGATGAATGAACAGCAACCGGTGGCGGCGTTCCGTCCAGTGACAAGGCATTTTTGCCACACAAATATGTAAAAAAGATGTGTCAGAACTGTAGAGCGGTCGCTACGGCGGGGGTGAAGGAGGCTGTATGGCCCTTGGTGATAACCTTGTTCCTCGGTCCCCCCTGCCCATGTCACGCTGCATGTAAGAGTCCTGTTCACCTCTCTGCTCCGCCACTGGTGCAATTAGCATGGTGACAAAGCAGAGACCCACAACCGTACCCCCTGGGGTGACAGGAGAACAGGATGACGTGTTGTCAGAAGATGACCCCCATCTCAAAGTGGTAAGCTACTGCCTCACTGGCTCCACATGATATACATTGGACTAGAACTCCTTTGTTTCACCTGATTCTTCAAGGGGCACTATTATACCACCAGATGTGAATGTAATTAGCCATTACAAGCCGTTTCTAATTTGTCATGTGACTACAAGTTACAAAGTGGGATTGACCAGCTAGATGTATGCTGACTAGATCGGTTTACCAATTAGTACAGTCCACTGGTTAGTCTGGTAGTCTGATGGGCTTTTATGGTATCACTGTTGGAGGAATCGTATGTGATAAATCAAGTTTACATAACATTCAGCATTTTGTTTTCGAGTTCAAGTTTTAATGTGACTGTGTAATGTGTCAGCAAATGAAATTGTTTGCTTGACACAGACAATCAATGGTGAATTCACAGGTAACCCCTGTGAATCCATTCTGTGATGGGAAAAAATAAATCAAAGATAACGTAACTAAGCAAAAAAAAAAGAAAAAATACTGTCTCTATTTCTGAAGATTGCATTTTGCCCTCATTAAATGACCCGTCAGCTGCCGCCAGGCATCTTTGCAGTTGCCATGGGAGCGGGGAAGCACCAGACAGCTTTTACCTCCACAGTCAGGTCTGACTTCATGGCAAATGACAGGTCAATCAGTTAGTGCAAATGAAAGGGTTTTTACAAACTGCAAGGCTATTACAGACTGCAGAATTACCCCCACTGCGGGCCTATGTGGGTTGCTACTAGCAATCTGGATTCCTCTCCATCACAAATCATTAGTGTGCTCAGTATGGATATGCAGAAGTCCCTCCTTTTACCATGGCTCCCATCAGAAGGAGAGGAGCCAGTGAGCTCTTGGTGGCAAGTTAGTCTGTGCTGAGGCTGAGGGGGGTAAGCCTGCCATTGGCCGAATATTTCAGTGGGAATTCTCTGTGTCGTGTTACTGTTTTTCAAATTCGCCGCCACTACGTGAAATGAAAACCTCTGAGCTAGCAACCGACAGAGTGAAAACATCTTTTACTATTTTATGTGGTGTGTTCTTTTGCAGGGATTTAGGCCATTGCTGCATCCTGGTCTTCGTGCCGCCCAAGATGATTGTGATTGAAGAAATACAAACAAGACAAGAGCATTTGTTTCCCCCGATCCCAGAATGATAATGGTTTCAGCCAGACCTTTCTCTAACAATGGCACAATGCTAAAACAAAGTGTTGAGATAGATCTGGCTGTGCGGTGGAATAGATGTACAGTATACAAATAGATACCGCATTGGCGGCGATGCATCAATGTGGCCGACATATTGGTCAGGAGTAGCCACGCCTCCTAATGCATGTATGTCGATGGAGGCAGGAGGTCAATCCACAAATACAATCATCAAACCTTGCAGAATTTTCAACTGATTTTCAGGATGTTTGATTGGTAAAAATGCCAGACATGTATTTATGATCGAGATATCAGCTATGTATTAGTATCGGACCATTTTCAGCCAAAATATGTGATCGGCGATGGGCCGATATTTCTCTAAATTTTGCAGATCAGTGATGTAAAACATATGAACCATATTTGATGAGTTAAGGACTGCTGCATCTAGGGATGGGGATTGAGAACTGGTTGTGTTTTTTGTTACATAGAAAGACATTCACTTCGAAAGATCGGGACTCAAATCAGGCTTTGAGTCCCGAGTGTCTAGCGGTGTCTACCTGCCCAGATGAAGCGGCTTCAGAGCAAAGCTGTCGGGCAGCAGCGCTCCTCTCTATTGTTTGGTCAATATTTCTACACAATAGGCGAATGACCAAGTACCCTGCCCTAAACTAGCCAGCTATGTCTAACATTTCAAAATGTCTCGAATCTATATGGCGTTAAAATAGTTGTTGAGAAGTGTATCCCGCTAGCTCTGCAACAGCAAAAAGCCAGTAGAAAATCTGATGTGAATGTGACGCAGATAGACTCTACAACGGACAATTTAAACAGACTTTCGATGTGTGTACATTATTGCAGACATTTAATTGCGAACATACAAAACGAGTATAAGTATTCGAGCTGTGTATGCTATGACATTGTTTTGGTAATTCTTCTTTGTGACCCCTGTGCCCACGGTCGCAGCAGACTATACAGTATATACAGTATATATATATAGCTATATATATACTGCCCCATGCGGACTGGGGGAAAACAAGGGAGTGTTTATTGTTTTAAACAGGACGGTAGTCACATAAACTATTCAATTTATTATAATAAAATTACAATTGCATGCAACATTGTTTGGTAATAAACCAGTTTGAACCATGCTTTCTCTTTGACCAGACTTTGTTTTTGAGAATTGTATTATTTTACATTTTTTTAATGGACTGCCGTTACGGCGATCGGTATCAGTTAGGAATATCGCTGTAGCATGGCATATCTTCAATTGTTATCTTCTGTGGACATAAATACAAATTTCAACATTTGCATATGAACAAATATAGTATATAACTCATAAAGTAACTAACAAAATAATTTAGTTACATAAGTTAAAGAGTTAGAAGTTTGACATTTACAAGATGGGAGGACGTGGAACGCTGCAACACCGACAACCATTTCATCGACCTCACACTTTGTGTGTGTCTCATACACTGACCGATTGTCTGACGGTATCGCCAATCGGTCGACCGTTCTGAAAGTCAATCGGTGATTGTATCGGCCCCAAAAACACTGATCTGTCTGATCCATCTGATCCATCTCTTATGTATGATACAGGATACTTTGTTACATTTAATTCACTTAACTCATTCTCCCCTGTGAAATTATATTCCCTGTTGATGATGATATTCCTTAGTTTTGGTATTTCTTTCTTTGGAACATCCAAAAGCAGTGCAAAAGTCTGGCACTTTCTACTATTGAAATAGGACAGAACTGGTCAGAACTCCTAGGCAACATGGCGGGTCAGAGACCCATCTTCTAAGACCGGATGCAGTATTTACGTGTATATAATCATGCTCGGCTATTATGTTCAGTGCCACCACACAGCTAATTAGCACCAAACCAGCCACACAACAATGAGTGAATGAGGGAAAACATCATCTCGCTGGGAAAACGCAACAAGAAAAAATAAATAAAAAATGAAGCAAAAATAGCAGAACATTGTGGAGGTGGGGATTGTCCACGTCTGAAGATAAGCATGGCGGTGGGTTATCTTGGCGGTACCTGGCCCAGGATGTTCCCCAGCAGCGTCCACACGCTCTGGCCTTGGCTCCGCAGCTCCCCATTGACATTCAGCAGCTCCTCCAGACACTCGCAGAGCTGCATGGCAGATAGCACGGCAGGAGAGCACAGATAACATTAAGGCAAGGACGCCACCATTAAGAAACACATACACACATGCACTCACACACAGGCGCACAAGCATGCACACACGCATGCACACCCAGATGCGCATGCACACACACATACACACATGCTTAGATACAAGCAAAAAGTCCTTTATTTAACATGCTCACAATTTCACTCGCTCTTATTCATGAGCAAATGCGGTCGTCATTTTCCCGAAGGACTCAGCCGACATGGCGGCAACGACAGCGATGCACCATGTGGTGAGTAGCCCCCCCTCGCTTTTGATGTCTCACACGAACAGAGATAATGCGTCGATGAGAGTCCGGAATGAGTGTTGCAAACAAGGCAGGGGAGAGATATGTGCTGCAGTAGATTCTAGTGTACACTGTTAAAACCGCTCCAGCTTTGACACTTATCAGAGACGAGATGATGTGCCATGCTGATTCAGAAGGCGAATAATCTTCCGAATGGAGCGCTGCACTACGTCAGCACAAATGAGGACCACGGAGAGTATACAGCCGCGGATGGCAAAACAAGACAAGATTAACTTTATACGAGGCAAAAAGCCATCGAGTCAATGTACTCTTAATGTTAACAGCGAGAAGAAAGTATCGTTGACCCATAATAAAAATGTACGCTAAAATACCACATCATCAACATTTTCCCGGGGACAGTTAACGCATGTCGAATGTCGAGGAGTCGAAGCTAGATCCATTCTAATAACAGTGATAACATATTCTATAATGTCACAGTATAATGAAGAAATTATTGAAGTTAGTGCTATATTTATAGTTCCAGTATATACTTCATTGATTTCTGTGTGGCTGCTGCATCCCCCCCCCCCCCCACACACACACACACACACACACACACACACACACACACACACACACACACACACACACACACACACACACACACACACACACACACACACACACACACACACCACACACACACACACACACACACACACACACACCCCTTCCCAATCCTGTCTCACCTTCCCAAGGCTGAGGCGTTGGGAGAGCGGGAGTTGTCGCGCAGTGCAATTAGCAATGCACACTCCATTAATAACGCTTAACATGCGGCGGCGCGGTGGACGAAGACTGAACGCAACATTAACTCCTCTCAAACTTTTAACTCCGCGGCCTCTTTTTATTTTTTTTGGAATTCTCGTGCGCGCCACGGGCGGATGGAGCGGCACGGGCGGATTGTGCCCCGCCCAGCCATACGTACACGGAGGTCGCTCGTCTTACAGGGTGGGGGGAGGGGGCGGGGGATCTTGGAGCGGTGTGGCGGTAGCAGCAGCAGAGCCCCGCCTCCTTGTCTTTTGGTTAGCTTTATCACTGGCATATTGTGTTTTGCGGGTTAATGTGGCGCGATGGCATCGCATATTACATGCCCGGTGCGTCGCTCACTCAACTGTACACACACGCGCGCGCACACAAACGTGAGTGAAGATGACGGAACTGAGGGCAGGTCTTTGGGACTGACGGTGTCACAATGCAATATTTGTATTCTAGGAAAACTGGATTATAATCTGGGGTTGTGAATATCGCTGTAGCGTGGTATATCTTCAATTGTGACAAAGTGAAGATCATCAAATAGAGTTGTTATAGAGTTGGCCATCAAGGAAGTTACTTCGGTGGACATAAATAAAACAATGTAAACATTTGCATATCAACAAATAAAGTATATAACTCATAAAGTAAATAACAAAATTATTGTTTTCATTTTATAGTTTAAAGTTTATTTAGTTAAGAGTTTAAAGTTTCTGACGATGGGAGGACGGCGAACGCTGCAACACCAACAACTACACACTTTGTGTGTGTCTCATACACACACAAAAGATGCATATTATTCAATGAGGGATCATGGTCCAGAGTTAAGCACGTGGGTGTGTGTGTGTGTGTGTGTGTGTGTGTGTGTGTGTGTGTGTGTGTGTGTGCTGACCTTGTTGTACTCCACATGCAGCTTGGCCTGCTCGCTCTCCAGCTTGTCCTTCAGGTTCTTCTGCTCTGAGATGTTGTCCTGGATCTGGATCATGCGCATGTTGCGCTCTGAGTATCAATGGAACGGAGAAGAACACAAAATAAAAAACAAAGAAAATCAATACTAGCGATCACAACCTATTGTACAAGTGGACGACAAACACAAAAGAACAGCACAACACCAACACACGAGGCATGGGAGAAAGTGTATCGATGATGGCAGACAGGGGGCGGAGCGCCGGGCGCCTAATGGAGTGTGCTTCCCAAGGTTACTGGCATACCGCCGTCTCCTCCGCATCTGGCATCACCATTACTCATGTTGGTGGGTGGTGTAGTGGTGGGGTGGGGATGTCTTTATGCGGGGGCTACATGCTGGATGCCCCCTACATGGGTTTGCCACTTTCTCTTTAAAGGAGGACCTGAAACCCTTGAACAACGTATTTAGATGAGAACTGATGTAGTATGTGTCACTGGAGGGGGCGGGGGGTTACGTCGTAGCGCTGCGCTGTGATCCTGGCTATGGCCTCATATTGCCCTTAATGCATGCTATTACATCGCAGGAGGTATTGTTACTGGCTGTTTATGGTTACCAGATCAAAATTGTACACCCCTCCCCCCAGCGAGTGATTTATATTTAAGGAGGAGGTTTTAAAAAAGACTTCTTTTAAAAAAGGAAGTCTTCAAAAAATCTATTGATTGTTTATGTCGCGCAATGATGACATGAAATGAGGTATGTCTTACTACATGACGCCTGATGTCATGCACCTGCCAGGAAGACGTTGCACCCGACCGCCCTCGAACCCTAACCAATAATCATCAAACTTAAATGTTCATTAGCATTGCCCCCTAGTGCCCTGTGTATAGGAAGAAGGGATCATAGCAAACGACTTGTCACATAGGTACGCAAATACTGCATCATTGCAAAATTAATTAGCCACCAAAAGATTCTTTGCATAGGTGACTGCATAAATATTTATTTTAAACTTTGAAGCTTTGAAATGGTGCCACTTTAAAGCTGTTTTTCAGCCGTTTACAAATCCTTCACTAAATATTTGAAATGTACAAATTGTTAGTTTGGCACAGATTTTATTTTGTACACAGTACATCTCAATACATTGTAGTGTTCTCTTGAAGACCTAAACATACACTGCAAATACGACGGCAAATACGGTAAAGTAAGTACTATGGCAGTAAAGTAATTACTATGAGACGAGGAAAACCCTGCTTATAAACAAGCGGTGTATTCCAAGACAGAGCTATGATTCTGGGAAATGTATGATCATATGTTAATTAAATAGTATAAAACCCCTTGAGATCAACCATCTCATTTTCGAGAGGGGTACTAAAATGCTTTGTGTGTTTGGGTCAATCATCACTCATCTCAATTGCATCTTTGATGCATTTCAAATGTTTTTGACACCGCGCCGCGAGCGAGTCCCTCACCCAGGTAGTAGTTGACAAAATCTGCAGTGAGTGCCGGCTGCTTGTGCTTGCGGCGGCTGTCCATGCTGGCGTTGGTGTCGGCCGTGTCCACAGGGAAGATGTCCGTGCTGATGCCCATTAGCTCCGCCTTCCGCATCAGCTTGCGGATGGCTGAGGCGCTGGAGGTCAGGGGTCGCGGCAGCTTCTCCCGCGGCACCCAGGCCTGCGGCCGCGTGTTGCGCGACAGCTCCGCCTTGGCTCGGTACTGCTGCAGGCGCGTGGTGATGCGGGCCTTCAGGCGTCGCCGCAACACCAACGCACACACAGACACACACGCACACACACACACACAGAGTGAGTTGAGTTTTCCTGTAAAGAGACGTGTGAGTGATAGCGAACGGGCGATGGTGGCTAACCTGGGCCTCCGGAGCCAGCTGCTTCTCCCTCTCCTGCAGGGACACTCTGCAGTACGACTGCAGCGCCAGGTAGTTCTTCCGCTTCCACTTCCTGTCAAAGCGGTCAGCATGCTGCTTGCAGTAGGCGAAGAACGGGTCGGCAATGTCCTGAGGACACAGACACACACACAGACCGCCTTTAGAGCTGCAATTAATGGTAAAGAACAACAAAGACATCTGTTTCTTCTACCCCCTCACCCCTCCCTTCACCCTCCCACCACCACGACCATCCCCCCCCCCCCCACACACACACACACACACACACACACAAATGCACACACAACCGATTGGTTTCGTCATCTCTCACACTCCTCATACGTTTTCTCACTTTGTCACAGAAACACGACGAAATACTGTGGCTATTTTCTAGCAGCTGGCTTTCTGAAATCGTTTAAGGCTTAAGGTGTTTTAGATGATGCTATCAGCAAGAAGTTCACCTGCTGATGGGCGGGGGGGCTTTGCACAGTTGACTGGATACAGTGGACTGCAGCCGTGGTACACTTTTCTTACCCAGAGTTCTTATAGAGCGCACAAATAACACTGGGTGAATACATGATCTGACTAGCAGATCAGACTAGCAGGTGGTTGTGGTGAGTATCACGGGGCAGCCAACTTTTTTGCCTGTTTTTGAATACCTCCTACATACTGTCGCCTGTCAAGTCACAAGAGTTTCACTGTACAGAATGGCCCTGTGTGTTGTGATGTACATGTGACAAATACACTTTGACTTTGAAGCATCCGTCACCATGTCACCAAGCATAGGGCCCAAGGTCTTCTCTCCTGATATAGGTCATTTCATATCTCCATAACAATATAAAATATAGCACCATGTTTCTGGTAATTCAATACATAAGTAGTCAATATAAAATAACCACCATAATCATCAGTAATGTGGATATAATGACTATGGGGCTAAAGGTAAATAATAGAATATGATATGCAAAATATAAGGCGATATACAGTAGAGTCTCGCACGATATAGATATGAATTATCGATATAATATCGATTATTCTCTTTCAGGAGAACCTGTTAAGTTGACTTGCATTCCTCACTTGTTATGATGTATTGTTTCTATGCGGAACAATCAACCATGTAGTTAAAGTCACCTGGAGGCTTTCTATCATCTTCACAGTGAAGATGTTGAGACATTTAGCTGGCAAATCATTGACAATATTTAACATTTCGAAAACGGGAGGCTTTTGAGTGTATCCCACAGGGCCTTGAAAATAATGTATCAAGTACAGATAACTGATAGCCTGGAAATCCAGACCCACATCTACAAAGCTGTAGGTCTGGTAATGAGCAATGAAAATGGCCAACTCAAGGGGCGGCACCAAGAATGCAAGAATATGCACTGTACACGCATTGGCATAACACTACGGACCAACCAGAAGAATACACGGAAAATGTTGACTGAGTATCTGTACAAACTAGGGATGCACCGATACCACTTTTTTTCAGACCGAGTACAAGTACAAGTACTTACATTTGGGTACTTGCCGATACCGAATACCGATACGAGTACTTAATAAAACCATTACAGTTCTAATGACTTTGAAAACATGTTATTTTTTGTCTGGGGGGGGGTGCTCCGTTAATTTGCGGTTCTAATGGGGGGGGTTGCTCTGTTAATTTGCGGTTCTAATGGGGGAGGTGCTCTGTTAATTTGCGGTTCTGATGGGGGGGGGGTGCTCCGTTAATTTGCGGTTCTGATGGGGGGGGGGGTGCTCCGTTAATTTGCGGTTCTGATGTGGGGGGGGGTGCTCCGTTAATTGGTGGGGACATGTCCCCAGCGTCCCCACTAAATTCTACGCCCATGCTCGGTACCATGCGCAGTTGCTATTAAACATCCATAAACGCCAACTCGGTTGCATCTCTTTATTTCAATTCCTTGGCTAAGAATATTACAAGGTTAACGTTGCGTTGCCAAAGTGCTATCTCCGTGGTATTTCCATTAGGCTACATTTACGTCTCTCTCAAACTATTCTCCAAAACAAACTCGTTTCCGTCGCTCTGGATACGTCACCCCGTGTAGTAATTAGCCTACTTCCTAGTGATGGGCAAAACAGTTCATTTCAGTGATTCGAATCACTAGAATCAGTTAATTAAAAAGATTCGTTCACCGAATGTTCAGTGTGCGGAGCTCCGACTTCGTACTGCGTCGTCCGACTCACAGTGTAGACATCCACTGGTACAAGCAAATGTCCTGCATTGAGATGTTACAAGAACAAAAGTATTAGCGTAAAAACATCATTAAAGTATCAAAAGTAAAAGTACTCATGATGCAGAATAGCCTATTTCACAATTATACATTATTGGATGATGTTTTAATTGCTTTAATGGTAAACGTGAAGCAAATTTTTATTTCTTTATATTTTATATACTGTTTTACTGCATAATTATTGTACACTACTGCATACTTGATGTGATAATTTATTTATTGATTGTAATTTGTACTGCTAATTTTAATCTGCATTGCGAATCATTCACGGCGTGAATTTTTCGTTCAGCAGCAGAACTGGTAAGTGAACGTGATTCGTCCTGCGAACCAGTTCTGCTGCTGAACTGGTTCGCAGGACGAATCACGTTCACTCGCGGCAGCCCCTCCCCCTCCCTGCACGCTCGCTGCTGATCAGATTCGTCCGACAGCTCAACTGAACTGAGAAATGAACGGTAGGAAGTAGGCTAATTACACTCTGACTACTCAGTAATATTGGGTAGACTGGGAGTAGCTGGTAGCAGCCTACTCAACCTGTTGCTCCAACTGTAAAGAAAACAAGGAGCGCCACCCATTACTATTACATTAGTGCAACCAAACAATGTTCCAAAAGCAACTGCAACTGTTTGTATACTGTTTTGTGAATTATTTTTTATTTTTTTATTTGTACAGTTTCTACATACATACAACTATAAATGAGTAACACTACAATTAGTCAAAAAACACATTATTGGGGACCCACTGAATTTCCCTGGGACCCAATAAAATGACCACCTGTGGGTCCCAGGGACTCACTACATTGAAAACCTATCACTGTATGTAGCGACTATCTTAACAACCGCAGTTTAGACGCTCAGGTGGGTGCGGGAGAAGACCTCGTTTTTGACGCGCTTCAATGATTGATTGTCCAGGCAGTATTCACTGTTGGGTGGAGGTTTCCAAAATATTAACTGTTGAATGAAAAAAAACATGATTGATTGTCCAGGCAGTATTCACTGTTGGGTGGAGGTTTCCAAAATATTAACTGTTGAATGAAAATAATAATAAACCAAACATACTAAAGAACCTGATGATAGTAGCCATAAAAACCGTGAAAGCTCCCAGTCACCTAAACATAATTGTTCTATTGCACCTGTGCTTATATAGGTATATTACCTGCCACACCATCTGACACTGCCACCCAGTGGTAAACAGGCACAAATGATCAACAGGCAAATACACAACAAACGGCTCTTTCTATATATATATGTATATGAAGTCCTCCTCAATAGTGTTGATACACTATTGAGTGTATCAACAAGTCCACAAGTGAGGGCAGCAGTAGCAGAAATATGGCATGTCATAGCAGATATATACGAAAGATAGTGAAACAGAAGCATATGTATCCAGAGTATTTAAATTGATGGATAGACAAGCTTACCAGTTGGTACAGTCCACAGGTAGATTGATCTAGTCACCATACAGCCAAGGTTGTTTACGTCCATGGTTTGAGCGCAGCATGCCGAACGCAGCAAAAAAACATCCACAAAGCTTTCAGAAAGGTGCGGAATCAAAGTACCGCTTGTCCTAAAAGAAATGACTGTGAATTATCATTTAGAAAAATATGACAATCAATGTTTTGTTTATCTCTGTAAGATGTCTTGACATTTGGTTTCCGCTTCTAACAAGATGTAATCTAATGGCTTAATGATGTTGGTATTGCGTGGTATCTCTGATCCATCAGCATAATCTCAAGTGTAGTAACCGTTCTTATCAGTTTAATATCTGATACGTCCCCTATCCGCGGACCAAATATATTACATTGATTTTTGCAACTGGGAGATGGAATAGGGGCTTGCTCCGTCCACTCCACGCATCGACCTGGCATTGCAGTAACTCCAGGAACGGTGCACCGCCTCTGCCTGTCAATGTAAGCAACTACAACCATTAATGATCATCCGACTTTGAATAAAGTGTCCACCGCCCTTTATTGGATCAAAGTGTCCACCACTAGTTCCATTGTCTCAGGAGCTCGATTGGATGAAAGTGGCCACCACTAGTTGCATTTTCTCAGGAGCTCTGATTGCCCACCACTCATTGTTTCAATGCGTTTACTTCTCTCACAACAAGCCATTCCGGGAAGTATCACAACAAAGTTGGATATAAGGTTTGTGTTTTAAGCCAATTTAAAATGCACCCAACGTTCACCTATGTCGTACCGTAAATATGAGACGCGCTATCACTCCATTCCGATTGGACTGTGGCGTACCACGTGGCCAGAAACTATGTATTATCCATTCATCATTTCGTTGGCTTTTATTTGGCTTTGTGGATCAAAGCAAAGTACATTTGATATGCCATGCCGACAGAGACGTTGTTACCGTTGTTTGAATGCTGTTAATGGAGATGCACGTTATTGTGCACCGTTATTGACAATGACATGTCTGGGAATGGCGCCTCTAGGTCTGACAGTTTGTGGGTATCGCTTCTCGGCCTTTTGGCTAAGATCAAGTGTAGTATCTGTTCTTATCAGTTTAATATCTGATACGTCCCCTATCCGGGGACCATATATTAAATTGATTTTTGGAACTGGGAGATGGAATAGGGGCTTGCTCCGTCCACTCCACGCATCGACCTGGTATTGCAGTATCTCCAGGAACGGTGCACCCCCTCTGCCTGTCAATATAAGCAACTACAACGATAAAAGATAATGCTACTTTAAGTAAAGTGTCCACCGCCCTTTATTGGATCAAAGTGCCCACCGCAAGTTACGTTGTGTCCGGGAGCTCTAATGTTGTATGTTGTTTCCCATCACGCACTGCTATGTTCTCCTGGAGTTTCCAGAAGTTTTAATGCAGCACAGCCCTCCGCAGGAGTAATGAGGAATTACACCAAGCCAAGTCGTTCACAAAAGCATTACAGCACAGTGATGCAAAGGAACCTAAGTCATATGAAGGATATGCAGAACTAGATAAAAAGTTACATACGCAACTAATGTCATGAGGCACGTTTATGTGAACCTGTAAATGGTTATCAGAGACAACCAATCAGGGTTGTACTACACACTCATTGACCTCATTGTGTGTCTTGTGCAAATCTTTGGGTGTCACCGGGAACAAACTGAAATTCTTCCAGCTTTTATAAGGATGGCTTTTTTTTTTTTTTAAACAAAAGATCAGGGGAGAGCGCGAACGCAGTCCCCCACTACCAGAAATTCTGCAGTCGAGATTCCCACATTTGGGGAATTCGCAGTGGTCAGCACAACCGGAGTGCAATGGCTGAGCCTCGCCCTGGGTGAACCACCTTCGTGATCATGGTATCTCCCCTGCCAGGTAAGTATGAGTTGTACACGGCCGCCATGCTGGAGTCCTTCTCCCACATAGAAGTCTACATCATGGTGCTCATCTTTCGCCGAGCACACCATGACGCCGACGCCTTGGCTAAAACGCTACAACAACATTCTGATACTAGTGTCACCGAGACACAATTAAAACACAACTTAATCTCAAGTGTAGTAACCGTTCTTATCAGTTTAATATCTGATACGTCCCCTATCCGCGGACCAAATATATTACATTGATTTTTGCAACTGGGAGATGGAATAGGGGCTTGCTCCGTCCACTCCACGCATCGACCTGGCATTGCAGTAACTCCAGGAACGGTGCACCGCCTCTGCCTGTCAATGTAAGCAACTACAACCATTAATGATCATCCGACTTTGAATAAAGTGTCCACCGCCCTTTATTGGATCAAAGTGTCCACCACTAGTTCCATTGTCTCAGGAGCTCGATTGGATGAAAGTGGCCACCACTAGTTGCATTTTCTCAGGAGCTCTGATTGCCCACCACTCATTGTTTCAATGCGTTTACTTCTCTCACAACAAGCCATTCCGGGAAGTATCACAACAAAGTTGGATATAAGGTTTGTGTTTTAAGCCAATTTAAAATGCACCCAACGTTCACCTATGTCGTACCGTAAATATGAGACGCGCTATCACTCCATTCCGATTGGACTGTGGCGTACCACGTGGCCAGAAACTATGTATTATCCATTCATCATTTCGTTGGCTTTTATTTGGCTTTGTGGATCAAAGCAAAGTACATTTGATATGCCATGCCGACAGAGACGTTGTTACCGTTGTTTGAATGCTGTTAATGGAGATGCACGTTATTGTGCACCGTTATTGACAATGACATGTCTGGGAATGGCGCCTCTAGGTCTGACAGTTTGTGGGTATCGCTTCTCGGCCTTTTGGCTAAGATCAAGTGTAGTATCTGTTCTTATCAGTTTAATATCTGATACGTCCCCTATCCGGGGACCATATATTAAATTGATTTTTGGAACTGGGAGATGGAATAGGGGCTTGCTCCGTCCACTCCACGCATCGACCTGGTATTGCAGTATCTCCAGGAACGGTGCACCCCCTCTGCCTGTCAATATAAGCAACTACAACGATAAAAGATAATGCTACTTTAAGTAAAGTGTCCACCGCCCTTTATTGGATCAAAGTGCCCACCGCAAGTTACGTTGTGTCCGGGAGCTCTAATGTTGTATGTTGTTTCCCATCACGCACTGCTATGTTCTCCTGGAGTTTCCAGAAGTTTTAATGCAGCACAGCCCTCCGCAGGAGTAATGAGGAATTACACCAAGCCAAGTCGTTCACAAAAGCATTACAGCACAGTGATGCAAAGGAACCTAAGTCATATGAAGGATATGCAGAACTAGATAAAAAGTTACATACGCAACTAATGTCATGAGGCACGTTTATGTGAACCTGTAAATGGTTATCAGAGACAACCAATCAGGGTTGTACTACACACTCATTGACCTCATTGTGTGTCTTGTGCAAATCTTTGGGTGTCACCGGGAACAAACTGAAATTCTTCCAGCTTTTATAAGGATGGCTTTTTTTTTTTTTTAAACAAAAGATCAGGGGAGAGCGCGAACGCAGTCCCCCACTACCAGAAATTCTGCAGTCGAGATTCCCACATTTGGGGAATTCGCAGTGGTCAGCACAACCGGAGTGCAATGGCTGAGCCTCGCCCTGGGTGAACCACCTTCGTGATCATGGTATCTCCCCTGCCAGGTAAGTATGAGTTGTACACGGCCGCCATGCTGGAGTCCTTCTCCCACATAGAAGTCTACATCATGGTGCTCATCTTTCGCCGAGCACACCATGACGCCGACGCCTTGGCTAAAACGCTACAACAACATTCTGATACTAGTGTCACCGAGACACAATTAAAACACAACTTAATCTCAAGTGTAGTAACCGTTCTTATCAGTTTAATATCTGATACGTCCCCTATCCGCGGACCAAATATATTACATTGATTTTTGCAACTGGGAGATGGAATAGGGGCTTGCTCCGTCCACTCCACGCATCGACCTGGCATTGCAGTAACTCCAGGAACGGTGCACCGCCTCTGCCTGTCAATGTAAGCAACTACAACCATTAATGATCATCCGACTTTGAATAAAGTGTCCACCGCCCTTTATTGGATCAAAGTGTCCACCACTAGTTCCATTGTCTCAGGAGCTCGATTGGATGAAAGTGGCCACCACTAGTTGCATTTTCTCAGGAGCTCTGATTGCCCACCACTCATTGTTTCAATGCGTTTACTTCTCTCACAACAAGCCATTCCGGGAAGTATCACAACAAAGTTGGATATAAGGTTTGTGTTTTAAGCCAATTTAAAATGCACCCAACGTTCACCTATGTCGTACCGTAAATATGAGACGCGCTATCACTCCATTCCGATTGGACTGTGGCGTACCACGTGGCCAGAAACTATGTATTATCCATTCATCATTTCGTTGGCTTTTATTTGGCTTTGTGGATCAAAGCAAAGTACATTTGATATGCCATGCCGACAGAGACGTTGTTACCGTTGTTTGAATGCTGTTAATGGAGATGCACGTTATTGTGCACCGTTATTGACAATGACATGTCTGGGAATGGCGCCTCTAGGTCTGACAGTTTGTGGGTATCGCTTCTCGGCCTTTTGGCTAAGATCAAGTGTAGTATCTGTTCTTATCAGTTTAATATCTGATACGTCCCCTATCCGGGGACCATATATTAAATTGATTTTTGGAACTGGGAGATGGAATAGGGGCTTGCTCCGTCCACTCCACGCATCGACCTGGTATTGCAGTATCTCAGGAACATGTGTGTAAGCCCCTTTGTTCAGAATAGTTAACACAACTAAAACCACATCAAGTTTCATGTATATATACATTTCAAAAACGTTCAAAATAAGTGCCTGGTAAGAAGTCTAACGTTATAACATCTAACGTATTCATCCCTTGTTCAGGCCTTAACCCCTGTGCTAGGAGGGGGGGGTTATGATTCATGTGACTGTGAAATGTTCAAGGCGGGGCCAGGCAGTGTACTCCTTCTCCTCCTTCTCCTACCTCCTCTGCCGCCGCCTCCGAGAGGAGTCCCTCCCTCTGAGCGCAGGTGACGTGGAAGTAGGATCGGCACATGCCGGCGTCACAGCTGATGCACACGCCGGTGCGGGCGAATCGGGCGTCCTCGCAGAAGCTGCACTCCTGTGAACAGGAAGAATACACAAAAAATAAATTAAACACCACGACAACGAAAAAAAATTTGTGATTACAATTTTATGTTTTCATTTTGGGATGCATCAATACCCAGTAATCACATACCTGATACACTACTAGGTTATAAAACGGGTCTGTCATCTTCTGAATCTAACTATACGATACGAAGCACCTTATGACCAAACCATGTTGGATATGAGGAAAAGGTGATATTTCTACGGAAGATGTATGTTTGATATATCTATGAAGGACAAAATGGTTCATATGCCAATTGTATATAGTTCTAATTTACACATTCGAAATGGTGCAAATATGTACTGTTCAGTAGTCATGAATAGGATTGGGTAATATCAGTCAATACCTAAAGATCAGTACTCCAAATCAGTGTTGGTGTGGAAAATGTGTGTGAGTACAGTACACAAATGTCACCCAGTTTCTATGTGTCCTTTTCTTGTCTTAGTGTCCTCTAGGTGGCCCCAAAATGAATCAACCCAGCACATTGCATAAGGGTGACCTTGCTGTAAAGGTTCAAACGACACCGCAGCAATAAATTGCATTGCAGAGTAAAACATTATGTCTTTTGATAGACCTTGCGCTTGACTGGAGGAATCGCTTCACGGTAAACCATGTGCTCCACATCCAACACAGTTAGAAGTGGCACTTGCCTTGGCGCCGTATTTGGAATAGTTCATCTCTGTGAGCGTGACCGGCCTCAGCTTGTCAATGTCGCCGAACGCCACTCCCGGCACATAAAGGGCACACACCACGTGCACCCACCTGAGCGGAGGGAGGGAAGGGCATGCACACTATTAGCTCATGAAATCACTGTGTTATCTTATTAGAATATAAAACATAACAGAATATGAATTATATATATACATATGTATGACATAATAGGATGAAAGTTTTTGAATAACATGTCCCCTCGTTTTTCAACTAGTTTTAGAGCACACTGTTATTTTACTGGTTGACTGACACAGGTGCTAGGTGATTTCGCTAACGGCAAATGACCGTTAATTGCGGCAACCTTTAGTAGCGAGATTATGTGGCTTTGTCTCTGAGGGTTGCGGGCGACTGGCTTCGATATTAGAAGCTGTTCCATTCCTCATAGTCCTACATGTCAAAAAGGGGAGGGGGTCAGGGGTGGTTCTTAGATTTCTTTAACTCCCAGACTCGGGGAGTCTATGCAACAGTCTGGCATGTGACACATTTTCAAATGCATACTTTAGGGGGGAGAATTCGTGATCCAATATAAAGATATCCATCTCTAGCAAGCAGGCGCTTCACAGTTTAATTTGCTGTGTTTTTCATGCTCTAGTGAAGTAGTAAATTCGGGTGCAGCCTGGCTGAGGAGCCACTATCAGCGATAACGTGGCTGAAGCCTCCACGCTCCACATAACACACTCCTTTCTCCTCTTCCTTTTCTCACTCCTTCTCTTCTATCTCTTGCTCTTCTTTTCCTCCCTCCTTCTTCTCTCTCCCCGCTTGCTCTCATTTCTTTACTTTAAGTCTCTCTCTCTCTGTCTCTCTCTCTCTCTCGAATATAGAAAGTATGCACAATTCAGATAGCTTTGCAGCATTTGTATCATTTTTTTTTTCAGACGTGAAAGGTCAATAGCTTTATTTGTTTTCTCGACACTTCTTCCAATCTGCATTTCACAAAAGGTAACAGAGAACTCTGGGAGTGATGTCGTAGCTCCGCCCACCTTCCAGCATCCGTCTCTTTAAAGATGCCGTCCTGACTGGGACAGAGCTCGCAGCTAGGGGTCACGCCATTCTTGCAGGCGTCGCAGAACCAGGGCTCGGTCGAATTCTCAGAGGCCGAGCTCATGATGGAGTCGCTCTCGCCGTCGACGCCGTAGCAACCTAAACCCCCACACATAAACATGCACACACACAAACACATAAAGTATGATTGATATGATACATTGATATAAGATGTACTGATATGAATAATAATTGTCTGCATGGCACTGACACCACTGTAGCATACGCTAGTGCTACAATGCCACATATGTGGCTTAGATCGGGTTCTCCTCCAAGGACATAGTTGCAGTAGTTGTGTTGAAAGTCCGGTTTATTGCATATTGTGTGTAATATGGCATGACAGAGCAGATCGTACATGCTAGCATGCTAGCGCTCCCTGTGTGTGTGTGCTGGTGGCTGACATAACCTGTGGTGCACTGATTAGCCAATGCACCACAGGCTTGTAGCCCCACCCCCCCCAGACTCTAACTGGGCAAGTTGAGGCCAATTAAGCCAGCCAGCCACCAAACACACACCCTCCCACATACACCCTACACTTAATTGAGGCTGGGGAAAATCCCCAGCCTCAAACTAATCCCCCCCCATCCAAAAAACAAAAACCGCACAATCCCACTGTCCCCACAACTCCCCAGTGTGGCCAGCCAACACCCCTCCCCCTCCACCTTGGAGACTGGAGGCCGGGGCTGCTGCCTTGGTTGGCGGAGGTGTCTCTGGGTGTGGGCTGCAGGGCTCCCTGCAGGGCTCCCAGGCCACCCTCCACTAGGCGACGTGGCTTGATCCCCCATCTCCGTCCCAGACCATGGGTCCCTCGACAACTGTCCTTTCTGGCAGAAGCATAGCTGGGTCTCTGGCTTCTCCAGGCCTCGTCGCCACCGCCGTCCTCTGCTGGGCCCCACCGGCATCCAACGCTGCCATGAGGCAAAGGCTGGTGCTGGGAGGCGGCCGTGTGTCCTTTGTTACCAGAGGGCCCCACATTGGGCACCAGTGTAGCATAGTCTCTTGCCACAATGCCATGGCATGTGGCTTAATTAGGGCTCCTCCAAGGACACAGGCAGTAGTGGTGTTGAAAGTCTGGTTCATTGTAAGATTGGTTAAATTAAATGAACTGAGCCAATGGTACCTGCTAGCATGCTAGTGCGCCATGAGTGTGTGTGCTGGTGGCGGACTTAACCGGACCTAACCACAGGCGTGCAGCCCCACCCCCCCAGACTCTAACTGGGCCAGGTGAGGCCAATTAAGCCAGCCAGTCAGCCACCAAACACACACACTCCCACAGCCATTATTCATCATGATTCCTCCCACTAGCTAGGTTCATCCACTTCTGAAGAACGCAAGTGTTGCATGGTGCAAGACACATTTGGTAACTTTAGTAGCTTTCAAAAAACTGCTATGAAGCAATTTAGCAGAAGCACAAAATGAAACATTTGACCAGCCAGAATACGCCTACGGACAAGCAAGAGGACCCATACGACCCAACCGCCCCGCCCCACCATTTTCATGTTGTCCCTTTAATTTTCCTGAGGTTGCCTGAACAATTACTTTTGCTGATGCACATCCTATGGTGGCTATTACACCCCGGAAAACGTGCTCCTTGCTACCAATGAAGGCAGCAATCAGCACGACGCTTCCATTGGGGGGAGATAACGCACCAGCTCCTAATTCAGTCCAAGCAGCCCCGGGGCTTCCGGAGCTGTGGGGAGGGACTTGTGCATCCAAAGCTCAATGTTCTGCGTGCACGTCACTGTGGGCAACACTAGGGAATCGGGGGAGACTATCGAAAGTAAACACTGGGGCAGATGGAGTTGTTTATTCAGCTCTATCCATTGGTTTAGTGTGTGCTCGTGCCTTGCTTTTTTGATTGAAGCCAACTCTCTATGCTGCTGCTGGTGTGTGAAAATGGGATTTCTTCGGATATTAAGTATGATTTCAATATGAATTTAGAGGTCCTTATTTCGCTTTGATCTTTGAGTCTTTACAATGTTGAAAGACTCACAATCAAGACTGATTGTGTGTTGAAAAAAACACACAATCAGAGCTATACAGAGAATTTGGTCGGGGTGAGGCATCTTGTGCGTACAAATAGGCTGTGGAAATCGGGGATCTAACCCCAAACCTTTTTGCCGTGGAGATAAACACCCCGACCAGGACACTTATCTCGCCGCCAGGTCCTTGCTGCATTAAAGAAAGACGAAAATAAAGATAAAGATGAGAATTTTTTACATTTGAAGGCTTTGACATTTTACTGAAGGCCACCTTCTTTTTATATGTGAGGTACACATAGAGAGTTAGTGGTTTCTCTCCCGTCTTGCAGAACAGCTGGAAGTCCGGATTACACCAATCAGGCAAGTGATTACTCGAGCCGGGCAATTAAGGCACAGCTGGGGCCTCATCCTGACCTTCAGATGGAAATAACCGCTTAGAGTCTTGACCGCCTAAAGAAGTGAACCACCACCCTCCCTCTCCTTTCACCTCTTCACCTCCACAGCATGGGGGTGGAGGGGTGGGTTATGGACACATTATAACGTGACACCACTCCTCCAAATGTACTTTCTTCACGAAAACAAATGACTAAATATGAGATGGGGGGGGGGGGGGGTCAGTGAGAACAGATTGGTGGTTTATCTGAAACGGGGATTTGTGATTGGTCAAAGAGATTTGGGTGGCGTTAACCAACCAGCCAGGGTAGAAAGCGAGTGAAAGCTCAGAGAATCTTCCAGCATTTGCCTCTTTCAACCGCCACACAAAGCTGAGGCGGCTAAAGTCTGCGGAGGTGGCCAGCTAAAATGGGCTGAGCTGACAAAATTGTCGACGACAGGATACCTTTTATAATCCTCCCGGGTAAAGATTACCCCCTCGTCAGAAATTACCAACATGGCAGGAAAGAAATATATATATCACCCCCCCCCAACATATGGGGAGTAGGGAGGGAGGGGGTTATACCCAGATCATGATTAGTACCTTGCAACTTTATCCAGACGTGTTTTTTACGTACTCTACCTGAACTACCGTTAGCAGTGGTAGCGGCGAGGCTCATGAAACGTGTGTACATTGTAATAATACAAAGTAAGGATGGTGAACATTTTCATTGGTGGGATGAAGAGGGAAGTGATGATCGCCTCATCACGGTGAGAGAGCCATCTGTTATTGTGACAGCAGCATTGATGCTTCTCATCTTCATTTTGGCAGTGGCCTCCCGCTCATAGCCTACCTATAGCTAGTAGCAATACGCCCAATAATACGTCCTCCTCAATCGCCTTCTGACAAAGCAACAACTTTTGCGGCGCAGCATATAGGCAGGGCCATTATGAGCACTGGTCAGAAACAGCATTGTTGTTACTGCAAAGAGTTATCTGGAGATAAAGTACTTCTTTAAGCAGTGTTTTAAGCAGGGGGTATGCACACCCCCTAGGAGTACTTTGAATGATTGCAGGGGTTATTTGGAACATTGCTAAAATGTGTCCGATGTGTTAATATTGGCTATGAACAATTGTGAAATAATTTGTTTTTGTAAGTTGAATCTGAATACTGCCTTAACAAAATGTAGGATTAATCTGAATATTAACATACGCATGATGTGACAAGCATGGATTCCTAAAGATGAAAACGCTATATTGCTATTGTTTACATTTGTGGCAACAGCGCACTCACACTAAATGCTCTTTGGCAGAGTCAGTAGTATAAAGTCATTTTAGCTAATTATATTGCCAAAGGATGTTTTAGTGAAACCGGGAGAGACGATTACGATGTTTGAATCACCCAGACCGGTCCTTTAAAACCGATTTGATAAATACACCATTTTGGAATCCAACTTACAGGGTAAATTGGATTTATATTAATGTTCTCTAGCAATCCAATGCCACAAATTAAACTGTGCTGACAAATATGTTTCTTTTTCCTCAACAAATGTAATTGATGAGGCCTGTGGGGGGCTTCTGATGGTGGCCAGTCTGATTTAGTCATGTTCAATGGCTAAAGGCAATCTCTAATGCACACATGCATATTGAACATTACTTGATAGTCTTGGTGGAAATTTATGAAGAATCGATGCAATTAAGAATTAAGAATTAATCAAAAAGCTGGTCTGGCAACAAAGCCTATGTATGTGTTGAGTATAGATAAAAGTGCTCCGCTTCATGGAGGAAACTTTACAAGAAGTGCTTGCAGCATCACAGAGGCACGTCTGAACCACTTCTAGCATGATGGCACAACAGAGGAAAACAAACATTTTCACACAAACTTGTACACTTGTACAGAAACCGCACAATGACGTTGTCTCCCCATCAAGTCCTGCAGGTTTATTCATGGCGTAACCGTCACGTTGTCAATCGACTCGCTCGCGAATAGTATTGGTGGTAGTGAACAAATTAACTTAACATCAACATAAACAAAAACGAGGACATTTGAGGAAGCCGTTAAGTTTACAGTCCAGAACTCATTAAGATCAAACAAGGAGCGACGCTGCATTCATTTAATCGACAGAGTGATAACCAGGCGCTTGCCGTGGACAAACCGAGCAAGGCATTACACTTAATGACAAATAAGACTACAACCTATTAAATGCTGGCAGATATATATATATCCTCCATCGATTAAATATATATATATTTATAATATAAGCCAGTTATGATAAGAAAGGACGTAATAGGGAACGTAATAAGCATTCAGGACCGAAGTAAAAGTGCAGAGAGCTATCAGGTCATCTAACGATGTCCACTTGGAAAGACATGCCGGAGAAAGAGAAAGAATGAGCACCGGAAACAGCCAACACACCAGCTCACTAATGCTTTTGAACATCCCCCCTCCCCAACTCCCCTTTCATCTCCATGTCTTCTCCTCTCCTCTAGTGAAGCAAGTCTGACGATGTGAACAAAGAGGTTGAGTTGAGAGCGGCAAGAAGCGCTTGTGTGAGCTCCAGCTAGCGCTGGGATGCATCCTCTTGTCTGTACGTACGTCATCAGTCTCTTCCTGTTGTTTTGCATATTTTTGAACACCCCCACCCACCCCCACCTCCGCTTTTTGCTTTTCTATCTTGCCGTGGGTATAATAAACTCCATCTCCCTAACCAAATTGCTTTGTTGACATTGTGTATTGGTGTGAGCAAGCGGCGAGTTTGCTCACACCAAGTTTCAGCAGAATGTTGTTACACAGCGCGCTCTTGCTAGACTCCAATGAATTATGATAGTATCAATATGGACAAAAGGGAAAAGGAAAAAATCTGAAAAAAATAAGGGAAAAGGAAAAATAAATGACCCAAATAGCGCTTTCACATTGCATATTGACAAAAAAATGATATATCTTTTGGACCATTGTGAACATTCTCATTGTATTTTTTACTCGTGAAAATGTTCCATGGAAAGCGAAGGAGCCTTACAGCCGCACTATCGGTCCCCGTGGGCCACTGCTAAACACGCCACTACGGACAGCAGCCAGCAAGAGAAAAGTCAATGGTGAGCATTGTTATCAATCACTCTTGGTCCCGAACTAAATCAGAGCACAACCGCAACACTAACCCCATTTTCCTAAGGTGGAATTGTTCATAACCAATATTGAAACAACATGCATGTTCTGACTCCCCCTGCAGTCTTTGTGTCTCCATTTGAGACACCCTGGACAGAACAGTTTGAACATTTACATGTCATAGTAAATGAGTAAAGGTTTCATGATGAACTGGAGGCATGTCAAGATGATTCTGCAAGGCACCGACTTGAACACGAGTGTGAGAGCCATGGTCGTCTCGGAAGTACAATCAAGGTGGAACTTTCTCCTAACTACTGTTTGGGCAGGTAAGGACTTTTATTTGTGGCACACAAAACCACAGATACAACAACATAGCGCTACGGACAGTTCCTTCCTCCAACTCTAATCTCCTGGCCACCCATATATAGGCCTATTAGGGGTGAAACAATGCATGTATTCTTGTATTGAACCATAGAGGGTCCACGGTGCATGGACTGGTACACGTTTGTCAAATAATGAATTGACAAATGTATTAAAAAAAAAAATTACAAATGAAACGGCGACCAAACAGCTAACAACTTCTCCCCCGCAGCCTTCAGGCAACAATATGCATCTGATTCCGGTAGATGACCCACAGACTGTAGCGACAAATATAAGACTGTGGTGGAGAACATTTTGCTCAGACATGTTATACATGCCTTATAAAACTAAACTAAAGAACACTTTAACATGTCAGAAAAGCCTTCTAGTGCTAACTACAGACAGGTGGACGTCGAGAGCTACAGAGAGATGCCTTATTGATTATTTCATTACAGCAGACTGGGAGACAAACAGCCCAGACACACTTTGATTTCATGTTGATAGTTTCAACATTTTGTTTAAGGTGCTGCTTAAGTTTGACATATGCTGTTGATCTGTGTATTCCTTGTAGAAGTTGTGTTTGAATTCCTATTCCTGTCATATTTCACATGTTTTAAAGCAGGCACACTACTTGTTTGTTTAATGTTCCCAATGAGGCCAAGCTATACATCTTGTTTATGATCATAATACATGGAAAATCTAAATAGAAATACAAAATTTAAGTCAGTGTATCGAAACCATCCCAAACTGTAACACCCCCATAATGTCCGACAGAAGCATAACTTTTGTGAACCGTTTCAACCCCAATATAGATTATATATACACGTGTGTGTGTATGTGTGTTTGTGTAGTGCATTAGTTTCTCTATTTTTATTAGTTGCTCAGCAACTGCGTGTTCCAACCAGCTGCTTCAACTCAATACAGCGATTAAATGCTGCAAATGTATTGACAGCATTTTAGCATACATTGTATACATGAACAACACGTCTCGTTTTAAATGCAATATATTGAGTTTGGGTGACAATATGTTGACATGAACAAGGCACACTCCAGTCCAAACACTCCTTTTCCTCACCCATCCACTCGCCCGCCCGCCACCCAGCTATGCATCCTTAGGGGGTTTTGGCACTGGGGTGCAGAGCTGGCACATCAGGCACCTGGCAGAGGCAGGCCATTTCAGATAGCACAGCTGTCCAGTTTCACTTTAAGATGACAGCAGTGCTGGCTTCCCCCACGGGCAGAAGCGTCTAGATCTCGCAACTGCACCCTAGCATCGATGTCAAAGCATTGTCTCTAATAGCGTTATAAATGAGGGGTGCATATTCAGCGTGCAAAAGGTATGCTCGACAAGTCAACAAATCATACAATTGAACAAAAATAAGAAAAAACGTTTTGTATCCATTTTTGCAACACATATATTATTATGTTTTGGCAAAGTTTTGGAGCGGGATATGTCATGAAATAGTCTTTGCCACCATGCACTGTTGTTTCGAGGCTGTATGTATAAAAATCGAACTAGCTGGCCCCGGGAAGGCGGGGTTTTCCAAGAATAAACGAGGAACGTCCCAGCAACTAAACTGAAAGTGAAATGTATAGCAGCTGCTCACACTGTACTGCTGGATGCAGCTGAGATCATGCGGTTAATGCTATTTTCTACAATGAATTAAAGGTCTGTAGGGGATGCACCAATATATGAGTCATGGTAAGAACATGTACAGACATTAGTGTTTGGTTGTTCTTTTGTTTCCCCGTCTATTTTCTGCACTACTACAACTACTACTACAAGTAATGAATAATAAAGCATCCGTGGGAATGTGTGGTGCGTGTGGTTGGTGGCTGGCCGGTCTAATTAGCCTCACCTGGCCCTGTTAGGATCTGGGGAGGTGGGGCTACAAGTGCATTACAAGTGCATTGGCCAATCAGAGCACCACAGGTTAAGTCAGCTACCGGCACACCCACTGGAGCGCTAGCATGCTAGATAGCATTCACCATCTGCTCAATATCATATTGCATACAACTTTACAATAAACCAGACTTTAACCACAACCTGCCTGTGTCCTTGGAGGAGCCCCGAACTAAAGCCACACATGTGGGATTGTGGCATAGACATTGCTACATTGCCGCCCAACGTGGGGCCCTCCAGCACAAAGGACACACGGCAACCTCCCAGCACAACCTCTTCCCATGGCAGCGATGGACGTCGGTGGGGCCCAGCAGAGGACAGGGGTGCAGGGGTTGCTGGCAACTTTACAACTTTATAATAAACTGGACTTTAACCACAAACTGTCTGAGTCCTCTAGGAGCCCCAAACTAAAGCCACTTCGGTGACATTGTAGCACAAGTTATGCTAAAGCATCTTTGCCAGCATTGTGCTTCATTTCCAAGTTGCTCCTTGTGGACTTTTCTGCTTTGTTTGCAAGACGTACATCATTGCTTTATAAAATCGAGTTACTTCCAGTTAATGTTGATTTAGTTTTGTTATGTTCATTATTAATATATACAAGTTTGGTATCGTTGTTATCAGCTACAACAAGCCTTTCCACAATGTTTATTTGATGACAAACATTTGATTACCAGGAATCAGGAATTATGCAGCGAGGCTGTTGGGGATTGTTTGGGAAAAGGCGTTCTTTATCAAAATATGGTTTTCATGCCGTTCCGCGTTCATGTGGGTTTCTTTATGCTCGCTGGGTGTTGCTGAACGCAATCATTTGATGCTCAGTGAGCCTACCTGGGGAAAGGTTGTATAGAAGAAAATAAAGCCTTTTTATGAAACTGAATATTTTCCTTACTAGCATTTAGCAGAAAACATCATGTGGATGGCTGGTTTCCATGTCCTATTCTTCTGCACTAGCATTAGCCGCCTACTGTTCTCTCCCATGTAGTACCACAGGCTGGACCGCTTGTTACAATTAAGGCTATTTCATATCAAACACAGGTATTTGTCACGTTCAGACCTATTTCCATCTGGCTTGAGTGCAGCGGGTCAAAGTATATCAGCATTGTACTCGATGGGAAAGCGTTCAGAAAATCCATGTCTGGATTTAATAAGGCAACTAAAACACATGAACACACACACACACACACACACAAAGCTGTTGATAAATACCTGATGGTGGGCAATTTGAAACTGGTTTTGCTCTGCACACAAGCCTGCATTTGTTCCCTCTGCTGCCCACAGGGAGTGCAGAGCCCCATGTCTAGTGTCCATGCTCTCTGGCTGATTAGCTTCCAAGGATTTTACCTCTTGTTAACCACTGATTCACTCAGACACAAGGAGGATTGCTACTACACAGAGGATGAGTATGTGTGTTGTATTAGTCTCAATAATACTAACAATCTAATAATAATAGTATGAATAATACAAATAATCTGATAATAATTGTTAAATATCGCTAAAGCTATGCTAAAGCTAAATGATGGCAGGAGATTTGAGTGTGTGGAGTGGACACATGTACATGGAGCTATATGACTCATAACCACAATGAAACTTTTCATATACCCTTTCATATAATTAGCGCATATAATTAGTGCACATTTGCAGCCTGTATATGAAATCTCACTTAAAATAGGCAATTGACTCCTTTCCCATTGCCAGTAGAGGGAGTATGCTTTTCTGTTTGACTTTACGAGCTACATCAGCATGGAGGCCGGGGAAAATGTTACGGTGGTTATTCCTGTTTTATTCAGTCTCTTTCTCCATACTGACTAATTTGGAACAATGTTTGAGCGCTGCTCGGACAGAGATGGATGGAATTTGAGGCCAAGAGTTGAAGAAGTTACCGACCAAGTCATAGCACCACGGTTTCATGTTTCCATCACTGCCAATCGTAGCTGGAGCAGAAAAATACCTGTGAGTACTGCAGTCTTAATGCTGATTGTAACCTTTCCCACTAAAGACAAAAGCCAGATGCGCGGGTGTTAGCGGGTGTTTTGTCTCGTGGGAAAGGGGCAATTCTGGGGTGATTCTAACTAATGGCATCAGACAAGATGAACGGAATGACAAGAACAAGGAACTTACTTTATTCATTAATTCATTCCGAATAATATTAATAACAATAATAGCATTGCCACTTTCTCAAGTTCCATTTGGATGAAATATGGACACATACATAATCAAATGGGAATGATTGGAAATGACTGAGAAGATTGATCAACTGCACGGCCTAGCTTTACCCAAGGAGAGCAAAGGCCATATTCAAGAGCTGATTGGAACAAATTGATCCATTTTTTATTGTAAGAGGCACAATAAGCCATTGGTTAGTGTATGTGTATGCCTGCCCTGGTCTTTACTTGCTCAATCAAGCCATGATGAAAAGAATTACATCATATTCTTGGATCCTTCCCATTACCATTTCACTGTGTAAGGCTGTCCCCAATGTGTGATTTACTTTCTGACACCACAGCGGTCTCAACCTCCTGCCAAGGCGGACAAACCAGCCTTGGTTGGACGGAAGAAATTACTGGGTTATCTGGCACGCCCAAGGCCACGTTCACACTGCCAGGAGAATACCAGCAACCCTGGTAGCTGGAAGAGAAATGGCTGCAGGCCCAGTGAAGCCTTGGGGTATAACGGGTATCTTGGTAACTGAATCTTTGTACAAAAAATACACAAACAAATGTCAAATCTAAATATACTCTCTTTAGTGTGGTTTAGTATGGCTGAGAGAGGTGATGTGCAAAGGTTGTTTTTGTATTGTATAAATTGAAACATTGCTATCCAGACAAATATAAAAAGAAAAAGTAAGTAAGCATAACCTGTTTTTTGTTATGTTTGTTTCTTTTATGCCATTTATGCAGTTAAGCTGCTGAATAGAAATCCATCTCACAGAATTGTGAGGTTGATAAAGCGCTTGTCCTGAATAGCAATAAATAAACACAATGGTAAAAAATGCTTTCCTAACCACTACCATTATCAACAAAAAGTTCAGTGGTAGTAGTTGGTGCAGTAAATTATTAGTTGGGGCAGCGGGACACCAGACGCCTATAGCAGGGGCTACAGACTATCACAGACTACCGGAGCAGATCCACCTCAACTGTGAGTGCCGACACGATCTGAACTCATTCTATTCTCGGTTCGAGGCTAGCAACAACACTGTTTGCAGGACCGTAGCTGAAGTGAGTTCCATTGCCAGGGATGAGCACACTCTCTGTGAGGCTCTGATGAGGCTGAACACCAGGAAAGCTGCAGGTCCTGACGACATATCTGGACGAGTACTGAAGACCTGTGCTAACCAGCTAGCTCCAGTGTTCACCACAATATTCAACCTCTCCCTGGCTGAGTCTGTGGTCCCAAGCCTCCTTCAAGTGGCCCTACTATTGGTCCCCTGTGCCCAAAGACTGTCTCTCCAGCATGCCAGAATGACTACCGACTGGTGGCCCTGGGGCACTGCAGAGGGTAGTGTGTTCGGCTGAACACAACACAACACTAAGCGCCTCCGCAATCATGCTGCAAGAACAGAGAGAAAAAACTGAGTTTCTTTCCGCAGGCCATAAGGACTGTGAACTCTGGCCACACCAGGGCCCGCCCACTGCCCCTCCCATGCACACACTCACATACACACAGGACCGTGAACTCTGACCTCACCTGGGGCCGCCCACTGCCCATCCCATGCACCTACACTCACATACACACATGACCGTGAACTCTGACCTCACCTGGGGCCGCCCACTGCCCATCCCATGCACATACACACATAGTTAGTACATAGTACATCCACTGATAGTTTCACTAAATAACTTAACAGAATACATACATGCAGACATACTGTACATGGTCTGTACTCACTTTATTCTATATTTCTTCATATTTTTTACATTTCTATACTGCCTTTTACATATTTTTAATATTTCTCATTCCTGCTGGTCTTTTTATTGAAAATAATGTCAATATTCAAATTCTGATCCCTCCAATTCGTAGTTTGTAAACCTTTTTCACTTCCTTCTTTCGTGAGGCACCATTGAGGGTTAAAAATGTTAATTGTTACCCCTTTTTTTAATTTGTAATTAATTTGTCATTTCTATTTTTTTTTTTTAAAGCATTTCATTTAATAGTTTTACAATATTTTTTTGGACTCAGATCTATTCAAACACAGAGGGACAGCATTGCGGCATGTTGAAAAGACAAGCACCTCAGCCAACGTAGTAGGGGCTTGGACCCACTTGGACCTGGAAACAGTATTATCAGAACGTTGATATGTCACGACTTAACAACCAGATAGCAACAGGCCTCAGGTAATAGACTCCAGTTACGGTACTATGGTTTTTCTTCTTTTTCTGGGGATCCAGAATAGTGTATTACTTGATGTTTTTTCTTTGCATGCTCTTGAATTGCGCTCGTGGTGCAGTGCAATTTCATTGAAACTTTGAACAATGTACAAACTGCCAATTTAACCATTTCATAAATGAAATGGGAAAATACAACGTCAACTTAAAGGAGACCTATTACATCACCAGGTGTGAGTGTGATTAGCCCTTCCAAGCGGTTTCAGAATCTCCAGTTTTTGATCACCAGTGGGAGTGTCCGACTAGATGTATGGTGGATAGATCAGTTGCTACAGTCCACTGGGTAGGCTGGGAGGCTTATCTATCCAGCAGACATCTGGGTGGACACTCCCACTTGTGATCTAAAAAAACAGAGATGAAACCGGTTTTTGAAACTTTTTGGAATGGCTAATCACGCTCACACCTGGTGGTATAATATGTTTCCTTTAATGCATTTGGAAATGTTACATGCTGGCCCAGCGCCACCATGCTTTCTCTTTTTGTGTGTGTAGTTTTGCTCTGCATTCTCCCTCCTTCTCTCTCTCCACTCACCATTGAAGCATATACACACGTCACATGGTACGCTCCATAGGGCATGTTCGCTTCGTGGACCCGTGCACTTACACTTGTGACAGGGCAACTGGCCAATGAAACTTGATCTTTATATAGCTGTTTAAAGCAGGCTCTAAGTCGAACACAACCAAGCCACACAGCCGACGGATGTATCTCTCCAGCACAACATAAACTGAATATCCCATGCTATTACGCTATGTGATGTTGCTCAATATCTTTATTATAGTCGCACAACCCTAGTGGCAGCTCACCTTCGTGCACCGTCACGCCACAGTTGTCACACTGGATGATCTCGTCGGCGTCCTCGCTGTTGTCCCCAAGACACACGCAGCAGATCAGGATGTGTTCCATCCTCTGGGAGCTCCAGGTCTGGACCGCCTCCAGCAACGGATCCTGCCGGGAAACCGGGGAGGCGACAGCAAGCAGGAAAACCAGTGAACCAGGGTCTACTGCGCCCCCTCTCCCGTAACCCCCGTTGTGCTGACCGCACATTTGGCGCTTGGCATTCGGCAAATCCCATCCACAATGATGATGGACACGGCTCTAAGTCGATTAGCTGTGAGAGCCCAGGGTTTGTCCTCGCTGGATTGTCCCTGATACCATCCAAACTTTCACCGGGATTAGGAGTGGACAACTTTTGTGTGCCTCGATTGATTGTGTGTTTGCTGTTATGTGATGCCAAACAAAGTATCTTACGTGGAAGCCGAAAAACATGCTTGGGGAATTTTTTTTTGGCAGAAACGTGCAAATCTCGTTGCCGGTTTGCTAGAATAGATTGTTGTCACCGTGGCATTTATCTGGGTAAAATACGACACTAGAAAATGTAAACCTGCTTTATATTTGCAAATAACGAAAATAGCTAGTAAAAGCTATCGGCTGCATGTAAAACTCTGAGGGGAAGGTCTCGCATTCAGTGGTGAAAGAAGAACTCAGATCTTTGTCTTCAGTAAAAGTAGTAATATCACACTGTAGAAATACTCTGTTACAAGTAAAAGTCCTCCATTCAAAATTGCACTTAAGTCACGGTACAAATTAAAAATATACTTAGCAAGTATATTTAGTAAGTACCAAAAGTAAAAGTATTCATTATGCAGAATGGTCCATTTCAAAATAATATATATTATAAGCCAGTGTCCACCAGATGGGTTTTTGCACTGGCAGTGCCTACAACCTCATTTTCAGAGCGCTTCTCAAAGGCTTACCTTCTCTAGCGCTTCCGCATAGCTTCGTTGTGAATGTCACAGTAGCAGATCCCGCCTACACTCACCTGACATCCCAACAGACGTGGCAACATCCCTCCATGCTCTTGATTTTTTGTATTGATCATGGTAACTTTTCAATGACAGATCGTACAAAAACTGGGATGTCAGTGACAGCCAGTATCACTTTCTCCTCCACCATTGTTGACAGTGTTGATATCGTATGTACCACCCCATCCTCAATTATAATTGGCCGACAAGAGAGAAGTGACATTGACGAGCTGAGGGCATTTAGGCACCAAGGGCGCTGATCGTTGGTGGACTTCATAGGATTTGTATTGAAAATAGGCGATGCCAGTGCAAAAAACCCATCTGGTGGACACAGGCCCTATATTATTGGATTATAACTGATTAGCACTTTAATGTTGCCACTGTTAAATGTGAAGCAACTTTTCATTTATTTATATTTCAGTGTTTCCCCTATATACACCTAACCTACCTAAAAAAAGTAGGAAAATATCTGTATATTATTCACTTTCACAAGTCACCGATCAGGTTTGAGCAGAAGGTGAGCAGCTATCTCCGCAAATGGTTGGGCTTGCAACGCAACCTGAGTAGTATTGGGCTGTATGGAAACAGCAATAAGCTCAGGCTTCCCTTCAGCTCTGTCAGGGAGGAGTTCATTGTGGCATGATAACACCTGCAGTACATCGGATTGAGGGACACCAGAGTATCCGGTGCAGGGATTGTCGTGAGGACATGGAGGGCAGCCGAGGCAGGCCAGCAGGCAGAAGCTTGGCTGAAGCACAAGGCTCTGCTTGGAAGTGTGGCACATGGCAGGGCCGGACTCGGGAGCTCAACATCGACCCGATACAACACTGCCAGTGGGAAGGAGAGACGGAAGCTGGTCCAGGAGGAGGTGCATGCTTCAGTGGAGGAAGAGTGAGCAAGCAGGGCGGTGGCAATGCGACAGCAGTGTGCCTGGATGAAGTGGGAACAGGCGATGGAGAGAAATGTCACCTGGCAGGAAATCTGGAAGTGGAACCCCCAGAGGGTCAAGTTTTTGATTCAGGGAGTCTACAATGTCCTCCCCAGCCCATCCAACCTGTTCACATGGGGCAGAGTAGAAACACCTGCATGCCCCCTGTGTTCCAAGACAGGGACCCTTGAACACATTCTGAGCAGCTGCTCCAAGGCACTGGGTGAGGGGTGCTATCGCTGGAGACACAATTAGGTCCTCAAGGCCATCATTGAGGCAATCAGCAGGGGGATCAGCGTCAGCAGATACGGCCATGCTACAGCCAGGATGATCAGGTTCGCTAAGGAGGGAGAGCGGCTCTAGTGGATTAGTCTCCATGGCACAAGACTGGGTAATGGCAGTTGACCTTGAGAAGCAGCTGACAATCCCAGCACATATCGTCCAGACCTCGCTGAGACCAGACACAATATTGGTCTTGGCACCAGACAGCTCGTCCTCGTGGAGCCAACAGTGCCCTGGGAGGAGAGGATGGAGGAGGCACAGGAGAGGAAGAAGGCGGTGGGCAGCGGTGGGATTTGCAGGCCACTCCCTCAGCAAGGCCTATGAAACCCTGGGCATTACAGGAGCGAGCAGGTGGAGAGCCATCAGTTACAGTGTGGATGCAGCAGAGAGAGCATCTACACTATATGGCCAAAAGTCAGTGGACACCCCTACTAATTATTGAGTTCAGGTGTTCCAGCCACACCCATTGCTAACAGGTGCATAAAATCAAGCACATAGCCATGAAATCTACACAGACAAACATTTACAATTCAGAATGGTTCTTAAAGAGCTCAGTGACTTTGAACGCGGCACTGTCATAGGATGCCATCCTTGCCACAAGTCAGTTCGTGAAATGTCTGCCCTACTAGATGTTCCCCCGGTCAACCGTAAGGGCTATTATTGTGAAGTGGAAGCACCTAGGAGCAACAACAGCTCGGCCACGAAGTGCTAGACCACGTAAACTCACAGAGTGGGGCCGACGAGTGCTGAAGCGCGTATCGCGTAAAAATCGGCTATCATCTGCTGTATCACTCACTATAGTGTACCAAACTGCATCTGGAAGCACCATCAGCACAATAACTGTGCTTCAAGGAATGGGTTTCCATGGCCGATCAGCTGCACACAAGACTCAGATCACCATGCGCAATGCCAAGCGTCGGTTGGAGTGGTGTAAAGCACGCTACAACTGGACTCTGGAGCAGTGGAAACGTATTCTTTGGAGTGATGAATCACGCTTCATTATCTGGCAGTCTGATGGACGAATCTGCGTTTGGCGGATGCCAGGACAACGTTACCTTCGGGAATGCATAGTGCCTACTGTAAAGTTTGGTGGAGGAGGGATAACGGTCTGGGGTTTGGGCTAAGCCCCTTAGTTCTAGTGAAGGGTATGCTGAATCTTAGCCAAGACAGCCAATTGGGCGCTTCCAACTTTGTGGCAACAGTTTGGGGAAGGCCCTTTGCTGTTCCAGCATGACTGTGCCCCTGTGCACAAAGCAAGGTCCATAAAGACAAGGTTAGACGACTTTGGTGTGGAGGAACTCGATTGGCCTGCACAGAGCCCTGACCTCAACCCCATTGAACACCTTTGGGATTGCAAGCCAGGCCTTCTCGTCCAACACCAGTGCCTGACCTCACAAATGCTCTTTTGGCTGAATGGGCACAAATTCCCACAGACACATCTTGTGGAAAGCCTTCCCAGAAGCCGCGAAGGGGGGTCCATATTAATGCCCATGGTTTTAGAATGGGATGTCCAACTTTTGGCCATATAGTGTATATGGGTGACCAGTGGGGGCAGTAGAATGCCACTTGGACACAGGCCGAGTGGCATCACCTGGACTCGGGTGACCAGTCTGTTGCGAGACCCGATACACCCGAGGACTCCAGGATATAACACTGATGATGTGTCCAAGGTTGCGCATCAGGGGATAACTTTGTATGTTCAATAAAAGTGTATAATCCTACATCTTGAGACCTCATATGTAAGCTAGACGGATATTTCCACTGCTCATTACTGTGCTGGTAGACACAGCAACCTGGGGCGTGTTTTGCATGCGCACAAAAAAATGTCTGCACGTGCTTTTCCGGATGCGCGCTCCCCCCCTACAACTAAATCCTAGGGGAAACACTGTATTTTACATATTATTTTACAGACTGATGCGTAGCTTGTGAATTTCCCTGTGGGGAACAATAAAGCCTTATTGATATACTATCATATTTTATGTATTGCTTTTATTTTGTATTGTTATTTGAATCTGCAAAATAACTAGTAACTAAAGCTGTCGGATAAATGTAGTGGGGTAAAATGCTGAAAGTAAAAGTACCTCAAATTTGTATGTAATTTGAATGTACTAAAATACACAATTACAGAACGCATGATGAATTCAGTATAGTAATAAGGAATGTGGCGATTGGAAATGGTTGTTTACATGTGAGCCTTGACATGGTGAACAAGTCCAATTAGATGTAGCGTACATCATCTACTAGCTCTACAGGACCACACTCACCTTGTTGCCTTTTTCCTGGGACGTGCTGTCATTGGTTAGCTCGTCGTCAAAGGAGCTGTTGTTCTTGGCCTTCTTCTTGGGTTTGTTCACCTCCTTGTCGCTGTCGCTGCTGCTGCTACCACCGTCCTTGTCCTCATCCTTGTCATTGTCATCATCGTTGTCACCATCTTCTTCATCTTCGTCGTCATCATCATTGTCCCCATCATCATCATCATCGTCGTCATCATCATCACTCCCGCTTCCCACTTCCTCTCCTTCCTCACTCCGGCCTTTTTGCACTGCTGCTGCCCCCGCTGCCTTGTTCTTCTTCTTGCCGGCGGTGGGCCTCCAGTCATTGTCGTCCTCGCTGTCGTAGTCGTCCATCTCGTTCAGGTCCTCCATGGTGGTGAAGTCCAGCAGCGGCCGGTTCCGCCGGAAGTTCCACTTCTTGGGTTCAGCACCTCCGCCGTTGCCGCCTTCCTCCGTGTTGCCATCTCCGTCTCCATTCCCGGAGCCCGATGCCGACACAGAGCCCTCGCCGCCGCTGCCCGCTGCTGTATCCACGTCAGAGGTCTTTTTGCTTCTGCGACGCCCCTTTGCAGTGGCCGCCACTGCCCGGGAGGTGGCAGCGTCTTTGACGGGGTCGTCCGACAGAGGCTTGCGTCGGACGTTCTCCTCCTCGTCCACGATCACGCAGTCCTCTTCCCCTGCACCATCGTTGCCGGATGCGCCGTTGTCCGAGTCACTGTCGGAGCCCGCCGCGGTGCCTTTGGATCCCTCCTCGTCGCTCCCGTTGCCCGTGCCATCTGAACCTGATTAGAAAAGGTTTTAAATTAGAATTTAATGTCCCAATGTCTCAATCTACCAAAAAATAGAGCAGCAGGCCGTCCTAATCAGCTGATGGCTTTTAGACAGTGGTTGAGGAGGAAACTACATGAACTTCAGAGTAGGGCTGGGTGGACATGATATCGATATTGTGATACAAATCTAGCTTTCGTCTTAAAAGTATAAGTAAAGTGTTATCTTTAAGCTGCGTTACAGTGAAGTGAGGTCATTTTCATTTTTTTGTATTTATCAGACTGTACTCGCTGTTCTAGTGTTTACACTAATGTTCTTAATAAAATTAGAACATACTCAGTCTTGAAGGACTTAATTCACACAAAGGACATGGCATGGACAAATATAGGCTTTACCATGTGGTTATTTTAGATAGACTATGAATTACTGAATCACGAGAAAACATATTATGTCATGATCGTTATCAAGACATATCGCCCATATTGCCCAGCCCTACATCAGAGGTCATTGGTCATTGACTTGTAGTTTTGGGAGGCATAATTGGAGTGCACATTTTTAATTTTCATAATTAAAAGGCATCATTTGAAGGTCCACTAAATGTATGCTTTAACTAGTTTCTTTCCCCAGGGGGTTTGCATGCACATTGCTACCCCTCTCTTAGGAGACCTGCGGCCCTGTAGGTCTTTACACCGAGAGAATCACATTCCAATATGAAGTATTGTGTTCCTTTTATGGCAAAATATGAAAAAAGGAAATAAGATGACATGATACAATTACCCTGCCTAAATGAGTGCACAATATGAAGGAAGCAACAATGAAAGAAAGGAATTTGTTAAACCACGCTGTGGTTTACCTGAGGCATCGCCCACTTCAAAGTCGCTGTCATCCGAACTGTCATAATCCAAGGCATCCAACAGGGAGGCTGCGAGTGGCTTCACCTGCCGGCGCTTCAAGCCACGGTCCACTAAGTCAGGCAAACATACGTTCAGTGGGATTGCAGCGTGGCAGAATTGCACAGCGCTACCCTTCTGGTGTATTTACATATTATTGGAAAGTATGGCCAAAGTGCTCAACATCTGGCTCACATTTAAAAATCTGATCATGGCTGCGATATTCTCTGTTGTTGAAAAGAATGCCCTGAGATTGCATTATACACACAGAGACACACACACACACACACACACACACACTGCACACATAGGTAAATGCTAAATGGATTGCAATAGGCTCTAGGCTCAAATGTATGCATTTTCGTATGTTTGACTTGATTTTCTGAAGCATAGGCCTACATGTACAGTGATATGGGTAAGCTATACAAGGGATTGGTGTAAAAAGAAACAATCAGTGGTTGTAGATCAGTGAGGAAAAAGTCATGTTGACCCCCTTCAGAGGCCAATTGTGGTGGATGGCATGCAAATGCGGTCAAACCAACACACAGGAAGCAGTTGCACAAATTACAGTAGCAGTACAGTAGCTTTTAATGAATTAACCCTGATTTAATCACCCCAATGTTTGCTTTAAACTGGTATGACAGAATCCTTCTAAATTATCCTCACGTTACTATTATGTCTATTAGCAGGCTATTATTATTGTTATTATTATTCTTGTCATTGTTATTATGCCAAATAGTATAACATTATGTCAAATCAAATAGTATATCATATATATGAATGAACTACAGTGGCTTTTGTACTTCATTGGCTATAAATGTGTAATGTAGTTGTTAACCTGAGTGATTATCATCATATTTTGGTGAACTTGAAATATTAGAAAATATAGTTTGGGTGTATTTGACGGCACTAGTGCATTAAATTAGCCGTCTCTCTATCCAGGGGCTTGTACACTGTAAACACCGACTAGCAAACAAAAGACACAGCAGCCTGGCTTCTGATGCTCCCTCAGAAGCCAGAGAATGGGGGCACCGGCGTCTTAAACCCCGCGAACTGAGCATACACCATTTGTTTTAATGCACCTGTTTATACAAGTTGATATACTGCTACACTTTTTCATTCCGCACAACCGGGTGAACATCTAGTACATTCTTTTTCCATGTAGCTAGCTACGAGTTAGCTAGCCCCGTTTCGTCTGCACTTAGTATATGGTGCGTTCCAAATGTACTCAAGAGTCGGACTTTCTGACTCCGCAGTCGGAGGTTTCAGGGGGAACGCCTCCTAAAGTCTAAATTCGAACTCGGAAAGTCGGAAGAACCTCCCCAACCCTGACTTCACCGTCAAATCGGGTGTGATGGGCGCCATGCCCAGCTCCGACTTCCGAGGTAAATTGAAAGCGGCACCATTCATCACCATACGAGCTGCGAGTTACACCCGACTTGACCGTGTTCCAGTTTACTCGTGTGAAGTCGGGGTTGGTTGAGGTTCTTCTGTTCCCACATTCCGATTTGGAATTACGACTCCGGGGCCCATTCCCGCTGAAACTTCCGACTTGGAAACCGCAAATTCCGACTTTCGAGTACAACCGGAACGCAACATTATTCATAGAAAAAATAGCTCAGCAGGCCGAGCTAGCTTAGCGGCTAGCATGGTCACGAGAGTAACAGAAAGCCTGCAAATAATGTCGTGTTTTGGAACGGAAACGCCGACTGTTCCGCCGAATAACGGCACGTGTCACATCCACGAAGAAGAAGGAGGAGAGTAATGTCGAAGGCGTCACTCACTTCGTCGGTTTTGTGTCGTTTTTACCAGGCGGAACAAAGGAGGTCTCCCTACGACGCCTAACAGCAGCAGCGGCGGCGGCAGCAGCAGCAGCCAGGGACCGACGCCGAGTCCGACTGGATGTGGTCGTCATGGCGACGCCGAGGATGCGGTGTCGAGTCTTTCGCGAGAAGTTACTTTGTGAATACCAACGAATGAGTCACATTGCGCCCTTCTCTGCTCTCATAGAGTTTTTATACATGTGATACATGTGATGCAACAACAACATGTTTTATAATGTCATGATGCAGATTTGATCAATTGGTCAAAGAAGTAAATACAGTGCATGCATTATAACTGTTTCGGTGGGAAACAGTGGGAACAGGATCCACCTGAGTGAAAGACACTCGACTCACTCTGAAGAAACCAAGAAGGACGAGCCTAACCCATTATAATGTATTAAAGCCTGGAGATCAGCAGTTTTTGACTAGCCTAGGCTCAAGACCAGTGGCGGCTGGTGGGGTCCAGCTCTCATCCCTTTGGCCAAATGGACCAAATAGAATAGAACTTTATTGATCCCGAAGGAAATTCTCAAAGCAACAGCATGAACAACATCAGGGATATTGTTATGTTATTATTGCCTTGTTTTTATGTGTCGGCAAATTACAAACATCTACAAATGTAACAAATTACAGGGGGAGACGATTGTTTCAGCTTGTTGTTCAACAAGTAAGCATATGAAACATGAATTAACATTGAAACATTTGTTAATTCATGACTTCTTAAGCTATAAAAATTAAGCTATATGCTTTGCAGCCCACAGAGTGTATACCTTATACCCTGCAACCCACTTAAAATCCTCAGGTTGTGACCCACCAGAGCCTGTACTACGAAAGTGAATTTAGAATTTAGGTTTAACCCTGAGTTTTCAGTCTCACGACAGTGGTTCACTTTTTACCGGAGTAACTTATATTTATATCTGCTTGACCTCGGTGCATGAATAGTGAGAGGGTCTCTTATTAAGGCAACAGTTTTGAAACTGACACAACCCTTTGGCTTTCCCTGATGATTATCTATATGAAAGAATGATTCCCAGCAGAGGGAAGGCCTAATCTTTGTCAGTTTCTTGAGCCGCATGTCGCCATTGTGAAATGTGGGAGTTTGCCTGACTGGTTTGAATTATGTATTTTGTTCTTTATTTGCACCCAAGACCATTTAACACTGCTAGAATTGCAGCTGAATGAATAATGCTACCATTGTGTTACACGCCATAAGAATACATCCAAGCAACATATTAATTTAATGGAATACACAATTGTAATTATAGTCAGATCTACTTGTGCCCCATTGATGAACTTACGCATTCACACATCCTTTGGTAAAATATGCGGGTTTGGCAGCTTGTCATATGGTGCAAACACCGCCCCTTTTACGTGAACGCCCTCATAGCTAGATTGGGAAAACCTGGATTGACTTAATTTAAAGGTACTATTTGTAAGAATCAGTGCATTCTGAGCTCCATGGGTTGAGACAATAACAATCAGAATCTAATGTTAGTTCTAATCATAATTAAACCTTGTCCACATTTAAAAAAGCTATGAAATATAGATATTTTCAATATCCACGCTTACATGTCACTTTGTAAATTTTCCCCCCAAAATCCGACCCAACTCAAATATAAGAGAAATCTGCCAAAAAGCTGTTCTGTGCAACAGCGAGAGTCGGGGAAGCTAAAAAATGTTAACCTCCACAACCTGCTCATAAACTGGCTATTTAAAAGCGTTTTGTGCATGTAAAATCCCACATGTAGTCCCTGAATGGATTCATTATTCTTACATACAGGACCTTTAAGTTGATAACCACTGACATCACTTATGTGTGATTGCGGTTGTTAGGCTTAGTGAAGCCAGGGCGTGTCCAAAACGTTTATTAAAAGGGACTTCCTATTATACCACCAGGTGGTGAGCATGATTAGCCATTCCAAGGCAGTTTCAAAAACATCTCCGGTTTTTGACATCCACCTAGTAATGGTGGATAGATCAGCCTACCAGTTGCTACAGTCCATTGGGGTTAGGCTGGTTGGCTGATCTATCCAGCATCACACTGACCTAAGTAACAGGTAGAGGTAAGCACGGAAAACAGCTTTCTGATTAATACATTCTTTGGCTTACCGTGCTCTATTACGAAAAGCCTCCAGCTTGTGCAGAACGCTGCTGCTAGCCTTCTCATGAGAACTAGGAAGTTCGACCACATTACTCCTATTCTCACTTCCCTCCACTGGCTCCCAATAAACACCAGATCAGATTTTAAGGTGTTACTTCTTGACTACAAGATCCTGCATGGGTCTGCACCATTGTACCTGAAGGACCTTATTGTTCCCCATTGTCCTTCTCGGCCCCTCTGGTCTTCAGGGGCTGGCCTTTTATCAATTCCAAAAGTGAATAAAAAAATGAGCAGGGAACAGGGCGTTCTCTTATCGAGCACCCTATCTGTGGAACAGTCTGCCACCTGTAATCAGAGAGGCTGACTACTGATATATTTAAAGCTAGACTTAAAACTCACATATTTACACTTGCTTTTGGCTGCTAGGAGTGCCCCTCAGCTCCAATTGCAGCTAAATAAACACGCTGTCAGCACTGGCTGCCGATATGCTTTAGGGTAGAGGTTGCTTGTATGTTCCCTGTCTACCATGCTCCATCTAACCATCATGTTGTCTCCGTTTCTTAGGGTGTTGCTGTGATCATGGCTGACCTGGCCACCTCACCTGACAGCTACCAGCTTGCTCGCCAGCCCGCACACCATCACTCGACAATATCACTATTCTATTTATCATTTGTACTTTGTCAATTTGTAATTGTTATGCTTTGTGACTCCTTTTCATGCCCATGTGACACCCATTGCACTCCGAACCATCCCTGGAAGGAGGGATCCCACACTCTGCGTTCCTTCTCGAGACTTCTAAGGGAGTCGTTCTTGCCCTTCGGGGGGCTAGGGCTAGGGGGGTGTGTCCATAATCATATGGCCTGTTAAGCCCTTTGTTGTGGTTTCTTCATGCTCTATTACTGATTGAGATTGTGTTGATGACTGATTTATTTCAGCTGTTTCGCCTCCAGGTCTACAGCTGCTGCTGATAGTGTTAATGATGAGAGCCTTTTGTCAGAGGGCTGCTGTCCAGGGTCCTGATCTGTACCCTCTGTGGACACTGATGATACTGGGCCATGTTTGAAGTTGTTCACTTGTTGTTGTTGTTGTTGTTGAGAATTTGGACTAATTACTAATTATGTGCCTCAAATCTGACATGTATTGGTCGTGGACGTGTGTATTATGTGTGTGTAGTATATGTGTGTATATATGGTTGTAGCAGTTGGCTTCTGCTACATGCTACAGGAGTGACTTTTCTGGGACTCCTCAACAGCAGGACACAGGCAGGATGCTGAATTAGAATGAACGAAAACAGAAGATGGTACCTGCTAGCATGTAGAGTGTGTGGGGATGTCTGGTCCTGTGTGCACTTGATTAGTCAATGCACACAGGGGTGCAGCCTCACCCAACTCCAGACTAACTCGGGCATTGTGGCTGCTTAAACCAACCACTGACCACACACATTCCACAGTGGTGTGGTATATATGGTGTATATACAGTATATACAGTATATGGATACGATGGAAATTGAAAACCAGTGTGCAGCATGGCATATAGTGCTGAAATAAGTCAGATGTACACTGATTTTACGGTTTTGGATATAAAGTAGTTCATTGTATATAGGGATTTGTACATTCAGATTTCGAACAGCACGACAAAATGGAAACGCTCCAAACAGTGCACTATATATAGGGAATGAGTGAAGGGTATTTGGTGAGAGCCTGGGGCTCCACAGAATATGAGCTAACAAGGTGCAAAACAAGTGAAAACAATAACATAACAACAACAACTTAATCTGTATTGGTGTGGTCAGCCAGGCGGTGAGCGTTGGCTTTAAAGGGCATAAAATCTGCCCACAGCCATTATTTCTATTGGACATGTATAACATGAACTCATTTAGCGAGATTGGCAAGCTGTTTGTTTCAACTTTGCATCATAGCGACCATACCAAGAGGCAAAGCCATCATAGTAAGCCTGAGATTGGGTTGTTAGCCCAATAAAGAAAACATTGAAAACAATTATTCTGTCTGTAGCATGATTATATTCTGATAAAAATATAAATCAATGTTTTTGCCAGCAGCAAATGCTAATGGCTTACGAAAGCAATTTCAGTGTGACGTGTGGACTACCACTGCAAAATAAAGACAGAAAGAAAACAAGTCAAAAGTTTTGCTCTGTTTTAAATTGATTACATGTGAACTAAAATAAATTGTAATAATCTGTTTCTTATCATTCCAGCATGGAAGGCTTTTGAGGGAATCTGATGTGTGGAAGAAGAATGAATGAAAGTCAGTCCAGTAATTAAAAATATTGATAGATTTGGGTTTTTTTGCCCAAAAAACATATGCTTTATTGCAAAGAAACGCTGATCTGAGGTGCACCGCATGTAGATATCCTCGACCATAATTAGTGAATGTGTGTTTCCCTTCAAATATGATTTTCTTGTCTCTGTGTTTACTGTTGTTCAGTACAGAGAGATGGAGTTATTTAATATAGTTAAATAGCTTTTGTATCGATGTGTGAATCACAAAAACAAATACAAATATAGCAAAACACTTTGTTCATATATCATTTGCTGCAGACTGATGAATGCATTTGCTATGGTTTCATGTGATGAGATAAAGTCACATATGGAATTATGTCCATGCTACAATGTATATTGTATAGGCCTATAATATAATGTTTAATATGAAGGTGTGTTTTGTTTTCATAAGCAGTGTTGGCTGTAAAAAACAACACATTCTGTCAATATTCTGTTCAGCTACATGTTCATGCTTTTTCAAAACATCCCTATAAGCTGTTATAATCTGCTGCCATTTTGGAACTTATTGTAGACATCACCTTGCTATTTTGCACCACTTTCTGACTTAGAGGTTGTTGGGCTAACAACAGAGATGCACAGGATGTAAGAAATACCCAAGTACCTCCCATGGCTCACTTTCCAAATGAGCCTCTTTTGCGATTGTCCTCCATTGACTTTGCCAGTTTTAGCAAACAGGAGACAATTAAAACAAATGAGGCCAGATTGATTGTGATACGAGGTAAAAGGAAGACTGATGACGAGGCTAAGCAAAAGGGATGATTACAACCGTCCTTATTTGATGACAAATGGCACTGTTTTGATGCCAAAGGGTTTGGATTTATTTTTTTATCATCTTGCCATCACAACAATTGGGCGCTACTATGTCACCACACCCCTTGTTGCCATCATCATACTGGTTATCTGCAATGTCATTTTTTTCTTACATTTTTCATCTGTTTTGTAATAAATCACTTGCCTGTCAACAAGCAAGGTAGTGGCTCTGAAATAGCATTAGGCCTTCATTGTGGTAATATGGAAGCCGTCCATGCTTAGTTTACGGTGTTGTGTCAAACCAAATAAACAGCTTCATTGCGTTAAGCAATTAAGCAGCACTTTCAATTAAAACTATAAATTGGTAATAAACTGGTGACAAAAGAAAGAAAAACTATAAATCCAGCAATCAAATCCAGAATTGTGTTTCCTGTCAAAGCGACATCTCTGGGCTTTGTAGGTAGAAAACGTAATGCTCTATCTATACAATGTTCAGGATTCCCACTGAACAAATTGTCATAATGTGGTCTGCAGATGTAGACCAGACTAGAGGCCATGCAGGCAATACACATAGCTAGGAAGTTATATGCAAAGGGGAAGCAGCTACGCATACTGTACATAAGCATACCTACATACCGTACCTTGGAAAATAAAACTTCAGCCTGTCTGTCTCCACAGTAGAGGTGGGGTCTTTAAATTAAATACAACCACTGATTACATTTCGATGGTGACTTACAAAAAAAAACGATTTAAGAAGAGAAATCACGTATGTTAAGGCATCGCAGGCTCACAGATCTTTGGAGAAACTCCTGTAGTCTGCACTCTAGCGATCCGTCAGCCCCAATGAACCAGGGGACAGATGCAATACACTGCCAGCAAGAATAACACAGGGTTTAGGAAATCAAAAACATAACTATAAGGATGTCGACACGTCGGTAGTAATAGTTAAAAGCTCATCTGAACGAAGCCATTATACTTCATGTTATTCACGAGCGGAAAGGGTGACATGATGTAACCAAACGGTTTCTGTTTGTTGATCACAGCCGGTTTCCAACCCTTGCATTTTGCATTTAAATTGGTATATTTATTCATTCCAATGGTGTAAATCATGTGTCACCATGTTGTGCATTTATCTTTTTTTCATCGCGCTTAGACCTCTCTTCATATATTAGCTCCTTGTGCTTAAAGTGTGCGTGTGTGTGTGTGTGTGTGTGTGTGTGTGTGTGTGTGGGGGGGGGGGGTGGGGGGGGGGGGGTGGGGGGGTGGGCGGGTGGGAATGTTGCTGTTGAATTTGGCCTCAACCCCACCACTGGCGGTGTGTGTCGAGATGCGTATCGTTTTAAACTCACTTAAAGGATCGACTAAAATACAGTACATGAACGCAATGTGATAATTAACTGCCACATGAATGAACAGTTAGATGTTACATTATAGGCAATTACCATCGCTTATAGTCCACCCCCTAAAGGTTAATGACTACACGTCATGCATTGGAATTTGTTGTCCAAAAGAGAGACATTGTGTGTCATTGTGTGTGTTATTGTGTGTGTGTGTGTGTGTGTGTGTGTGTGTGTGTGTGTGTGTGTGTGCGTGTGCGTTAAACTGGTTAGGTTGGCATTTCTTTTGCATACATGAATCCATGCAAGTAAACATACAAAAAGGTGGTTGTGTGTGTGTGTGCGTTTAATACAGATAAGTTTACTAATCCTAATTAACAGTGAGATGTTGTGACAGCGTGCATGGATTCTATAGTTTGTATTCTTAGTTTCTATTTTTTTATTGTCCTGTATTGCTGTGCAACTTGGCACAAGAGTTTCCTCCGGGATTAATAAAGTTCTATCTTATCTTATCTTAGAGGCGTAAACACTCAAGCATGATGCTGATGATGAAATGCCAGCATCCAGCGCAGCACCCTTTTGTTGTTGTTTACTTACGGCGTTTTTTTAAGTATTTTGCTGCCGCTTTTTTCAGGCAGAGGCCTTCCTCTCCTCCAGCGTTTGCTATGACGCTGTGCTGAAGATGAAAGCTGAGACCTATGGGTTGACGATAAGTTCTGAGTGTGTTCGCCCTGCCTGTGCCCCCTAGCAACGACCACGCACGTTGGCCCCGGCCGCCATGCCATTCACTTTACAGCAAGCCAGTTGACTTTAAATCAATGACTTGGCCGCACGCTCTAATTTTATTTTTATTTCCAGCATGGGGAGTTAGACACAGTGTGTGGGATGTCTTTGAAGTGGAGTTTTATCTTTGCCCACGATGTTAACAGCTTCTTTGACCACTGGCTCTTCCCCAAGTCGATGTGAAAATGTGCGAAATGGCAAAGCAACATATCTTTTTAGGTAATGAATGCCATACATATGTAACTACTCAAAAAAAGAGTCACTATCAAGCTATGTCACTATCAAGTTATTACAGCGTTTCCTGTTTAGTGTCTCTCTTTGATACCTCATGTATAAATGTGGATTCAACTGATTACATTAGATAACTGTTAAAATCAGTGTTTCAAGTATTGAAACATTTCCCATACTCTGCAGGATGTGAGTTTGAACACCATCACTTAATTTTCATTTTATCTATTATTGGAATGGCGTCATATTGACATCATTTTTCACATTTTGTGTGGTTTGCTTGCGTTGATCAGTTAACCCTTGCACATACAGACACAATTTTACTGCGCCATTCACAATATCTAATATGAGCACATGAACGCTGTGGTTAGTTTTCAGTAGTTTAATGCCTTGACCAAGGGATTGTACAAAGAATGTTCTCGTACATATTCTATTCTAGTACCCCCAGTCTGCCATGCTCTGTCCAATCCTGAGTACTCACCTCAGCCCACACCCTCACATCCTCACATCCTCACCCCCACACCCTCACCAACACTGATAAAAAGGTGGATGGCACATGTCTGACAACTTCCAATTTCCTTTAAAAATGTGCAACTATTTATAAAGCTTGTGGCCGCCTCCTCCACTTGGTGCTGGAGACAGAGGCTCCATTTGCCTGATGGATTGGCTGTCATGGAGAGGACAGTGTGGTGGCTCTTTTACTTTACGGCCGTGTCCCTGCTCTTCACTGTGGAGCGCTTACTATCACCACTGCTGCTGCCTCTCCCTTATCCCCCTCTCTCCCTCTATCTCTCTCTCCCTCTCTCCCTCTCTCCCTCTCTCTTTCTCTCTCGGACAGAAAGGTACACAAGCAAGCACATTAACATATTTGGAACGGATGTGTGTGGGGATATTTTTGGTCTGATGTCACTTCACACACACACGCGGGCATGCAAACACACACAGACACACACGTGCCATACTCCATTTTGGGGAAATTACCATCGCTTATAGTATCCCTCTAAAGGTTAATGACTACACTTCATGTGGAATTTGTTGTCCTAAGGGAGACAGTTCATTGTTCTGTTCTGATGGGGCTTGTTTTGTGTGTGTGTGTGTGTGTGTGGTGTGTGTGGTGTGTGTGTGTGTGTGTGGTGTGTGTAAAAGATCATTTGACCAAGTTAAACTGGGTTAGGTTGGCATTTCTTTTGCATACATGAATGCATGTAAGTAAGTATAGAAAAATATGTTGTGTGGGTGTGTTTAATACAGATATGTTTGTATGAATGTGCATGTTTGGTGGTCTGCATATGTTCAGGCACATGTACAGGTTTGTGTGTGTGTGTGTGTGTGTGTGTGTGTGTGTGTGTGTGTGTGTGCATGCAACATTCATGTATCTGTGTGCCTGTGTGTGTGTGTGTGTTGCGTGCAAACGTGCGTGTGTGTGCTTCTGTCTCTGTGCATGTGTGCTTGTGTTTGTCTGTGTGCTTCCGTGTATGTGTGCTTCTCTGTGTTTGCATGTGTGTTGTGTATGTGTGTGTGTATGTGTGAGCCTGTGTCCAACCTAGTGGACATTGTCTTTCTAGCAGATCTGGTCCCTGCAGCGCTGCTGCTTGCGAGCAGAAGCTTATCAGCTCGGACCAGAGACTCCTTCCTCCACCACCTCCACAGCCTGCGAGCAGAAAGAAATTGCACCCATGCAGTTAATAAGAAATAAGAAATACTGAGAGTGAGTCTCATGCAACCATTAAACAGCCCATAGAGATGGCATGTTTAATGAGGGTTAGAAGGTTTGTTCGTCGCTGGGTGTGTGTGTGTGTATGTAGTTAAAGGGAAGGCATATTTGTGTGATTTTTGAGGATAAGTGCATGTTGGTTGTGCATTTTGTATGTGTGTGTGTGTCAGAGAGTGTGTATGGTGGGTTGGCTGGGGTTGTTTATGCATGTTGATGTCATCAGTTCTTCATCCATGTAAGTGTGTGTGTGTGTGTGTGTGTGTGTGTGTGTGTGTGTGTGTGTGTGTGTGTGAGCTCCAGTGCATCATAAGACATTTCCCTGCTCCTCATGATGAACAATAGGAGGTGCTTCCCCTTTCCACCATGAAGCCAAAATAACATTTATTTCCTCTTGCACTGCGCAGGGAGCATGGCGGGCCGCACAGTATATTGAGTTCTGTGACAACCGTGCGCTGATGTCTGTGGACGGTAATTACATATTGAATGTTCTTTTCTTCATTCATTTCCCCGGGAAGGGTAAATCCATCATTGGCGTGGATAGATTTCTGTGGAGAAAAGATGTTCATTTCACGTCTCAAACATGGCCATCTACATCAATATCAAAACAAGTTAAAAGCGATGCGTGGATATCTATGTTTGTCGCGGTGAATTAATTAGCGTCTTTGCTCTGACACATGTCACACACACATTATTTTGCCATTTTGCCCGACACAGAGTGAATTCCATTACCCTAATTGAAAACAAGAACATATAAAGAAAATAAAAACAACAAACCAAACTATAGGTGGAGCATTTATAGGAGGGACTCCAGATCTCCACCGCGGTGTCGCGTTTCACAAAGTCACAACTCATCAGCACTGTATTAGATTAGAGGCACACACAGACGGACAGGAAAGGGTAGGATAAAGGATAATGAAGTCACAACATATGGGCTGGAGTCGGTCCAGATTGTTTAGACACCCGTCTCTGTGTGGTGGACCCCCTATGAAAACAGCTGTGTACTCTAATCTGTTCATAGAACCGGGTTGATTTAAGCTCCACAACGTGTACATTGTTTCTGCATCGTATCAGCAAATTTTATGACAGATTTCTAATTTGACCTTAAATCAATAAAAGGCATCTTATAATATAACCATCCCTCTTTCCTTGTTATTTTATAGGGCTTGTAAAGTGTAGAGATCACTAGAAAGCTCACTAGAATGTGTGTCTGTGAAACCATTTGTCTCTGCCACACTAGTGATAAAGGGCTTGATTAAATAAATGTGGCCGGCTCATAATGTGCCGATTAACTTATACTACGGAGTATTGTTATTTCTTTCTCTGCAGTAAACTCCTTGTCTTCCTTTCTCCTGGCATCCCATGCTGCTGCTGTGTGTGTGTGTGTGTGTGTGTGTGTGTGTGTGTGTGTGTGTGTGTGTGTGTGTGCTGTGTGTGCTGTGTATGTGTCCGGTGGCCGCCCCGAACCCAGCCAGCCAACCCCCTTTCTGTACCCAGACGTAGAAAGCTGCAGCCATGGTGCACAAAGCACAGCACCAGAATAACCCTTCTTCAGAGACTTCCATTGTGTGAGGCGACTCCCCCTGGTCTGGATGATCTGAGAAACGACATGCTAAACACACAGCAACAGATATGAAGCTCCACCTATCTGGGGTTTGGTAATGTGTGACATGGTACGTAATCAAGAACCTGTTTTGGCTCTGACTACATCAAGGTTGATCTGTGTAAGCCGACCTGCACGAAACAAGAGTCTCGAGGGCAACATAACCAACCAGGACGGCATGGCGTGGCACAGCAAAGACCAAAAGCAAGAGCCTGCCAAGACAGTGCATTACCGCCGCTAATCCTGCCAGCTAAAACGCAGGATTTTACATTTGAGAACAATGGCTTCCTTTCTCAAATCTGACAGTAGGGGTGCT